>VYXC01003762.1:66677-157561 GCA_013397175.1 Platysteira castanea | reverse complement strand
GGTGGCATCCCGAACCGGGGAGCGTGGCGGCGGCCACACGCCGGCCCGGGAGGGTCGGGAGCGAGCCCGAGCCCGTGCCCGGCGCAACCCGCGGCCGAGCGCAGCTCGGAGGGTTTCGCTACGCGGCTGTTCCCCGGGCGGCCGCGCTCAGCCGCCCTCGGCGCCTGCCCTGATCCCCGGCCCCAGGCCGGTGGCACGTCCAGCCGCAGCCGGGGCCCTGTCCGTACGAACGCCCCCGCCGCCCTCCCGTGGGGACTCGCGGCGCTCCGGCCGTGCCGGTGCGGTGCCGGTGGCGATGAGCCGTCGCAGGAGCCCGGCTGTCGGCTGCCTGTTGCCGTGTGTGGCAGTGGAATTCCCTGGCGTTGCCATAGCACCGGGCACTTGTTGCGAGGGGTTGGGGGGAGATGCTGCATTTCCTCTGATTCACCCCGACTCCCCCTCCACCGCCCCCGTGTCGGCAGCTGAATGCTGCTCCGTAAAACCTCGGCTACTTCAGCCAAAATAAAGACAAGTTGTAATATAGCAGCTCTTTGTCTTTCAGATTTCAGGTACTCAGACTCCACCTTTACCTTCACCTATATCGGAGGCTCCAAAAGGTACTTTTTTTACAGTAGTGACTCCATTTCCTGCTGGCAGTAAAATGCAGTGGTTCAATAATGTGGCAGATTTATACGTTTCCTTATCTTTTGCAAGAAGCATGATTAAATCATCAGCCTTCGTGCAAACGTAAACTGAGGAAGAGATGTGGAGGGATGTGATGAGAAAGGTGATCCTAGTCGTCAGGGGCTCGTTCCTCAGTCCTGCTCTGTGAAGCTTCATTGCCTTTGGTTTTTTTCCTCAATTTATGTAGAGACGTAGAATTCCCGCCATATGTAAACTTAACAGAAATATAGCAAAGGCATCGGTGTATGGTGTAAAGTTAATTCATGTTTAAAAGCTGGGGAAAGTTAAGATTGTAATAACAAATAGGATAAATTTCCCATCGGCAGCTTAACTTCCATGCATGAGAGCCATATTTGGTCCCATGGCAGATGCAAGGCTGTCTGCAGTTGACTAAATTAAATTCCTGAGACATTAAATGAAATGTCAGTATAACTTGGAAGCCTAAAAAATTATTTTATTGAATGTTTAAATATTATTTCTAAGTGGATCCAAGCTTGTGGTCATAAGTTGAATTGGACCTGTACACCTTTTCAAAATATATTTCACCATTTTTTGTGCTTGTCAGTTTCCAAAAGGAAATATAGGTAGAAACTTGAACACATTCTTTTGCTTTCCCTGAAAGGTGTTAAAAGTAAATGATACATTGGTCTCTTTTAGCTGGATTTTTTGAATTTGATATAGCAAGAGGTTTTGTGTTTATTTTTGGGTTCATTTTTTAAAATAATGCAGTTTGCCTGGTATCTTTGTCAATTATTTTTCTTTTGCAGGATACATCATGTTAAAGTATTGAATTTTTTTTTATTTTTTGCAAGTGAACCTGTCAGTGGAGGCAGCACTCCCACAGCCATCAATGCTCCCTCTGTGCACACTTTGGGATCTGGCTCTAGGACCAGACTTCCAGATGGTCCCCAGGCTCCTGGATTGCTCAAAAAATTGTTTTCCCACCTCATTACCCTACTGCTTCCTACTAAAGGAAAGGACAACTTCTGTCATTTTCAGTGAAGTAGAATAGTTCACCCAGTAGCTGAGAATCAATATATTTTTTGGTTGCTCATAGTATACTTCTTCCTTTAGTATTTTAATGTATGTTTTGTTTTGGTGTGGTTTTAAAAGACAGTTTCAAAAGGATCGATACTGAAACACATGCCTCACTTGACCTAAACACATCAGCCACAGGTATGAATTAACAAAACCTTAAAGGTGTGACTGCTGCATTTAACTGTAATCACTTTTGCAAGCAGGGGCCCTAGCCCTGGTGGGCTAAGGTGATAAGAAGGGAGAAGCATATTAACTGCTGGGCTTAACTATAACTGCTTCTGCAAGCAGAGAACTAGCCTGGTGGGCTAAGGTGATAAGAAGGGAGAGGCATGTTAGCTCTCATGAAAGGCTAGAAAAATGCAAAGTCATAAGTTTTGTTTTAATAGATAGAAAATAGAAGAACGTAATCAATGAAGTACAGTTATAGAAAAGCATAGTACCAGCATAGATAAAAGTGAGGAATATGTTGGATAGGAACTATCTACCGTGTTTGTAAACCTAAGATAAAGAAACCACAAGTTATGTAAGATCCCAGCCCTTAAAACTGTAACTTTTAGATAAGCAAACAAACAAGGGCGGATGCCAGAATTGTGGAAGTATAAAAGCCTCTGTAAAATGAACCACACTCAGACATGCACATGGAGGTGCCAACCCCTGCATGTTCTCTTGGCGTCAATAAAGGTGTGCTTTTCTTCACAGTACCTGCTGTGGAGTAGATTGCCTTGAATCAATACAGCAGAAACTATTTAACAGAGATACCATTTATCATTTAACTAAAATGATTGAAGTTGAACGTTACTTGGAACTGTGCTCTAAACCAAATACCACAGCAAGAAAACAGGAAGTGAAACATGTCTACTGTTTCCATCCTCCGAGCTGAATAAAGTAAAAAGTCTAAGGACATAACTGATGGCAAACAAACTGGTTTATCAGTGTTGAAACAAAGTGTTGGCCCTTGCTCAATGAGAAACGGAAAAGGGCCTTACATTCCCCAGCCTTGAATTTAACAGGGGTCAGTATTTGCTTAGGAAATTGATGACTGAAAACCAATCTCAGGACCTTGATGATTCAAACACAATTGAGAAGCAATTGTAGTGCCTACAGAAATTGGTGAAAATGGGTTGTTACTTAGACCACTCTCAAATTTCACTTTCCTTTTCACAGTTTAAGGACATTGAAAAAGCGTCCTTTTAGATACGGGTTTCACATTCCCTGTGTTGCCTACTTATTTGTGTTGTGATTCAGGAAGTTGTTTTACAGTATTCTTGGTGTACAGTGGTGTGCTGAGTAGCAGGCTTATGTCAGTAAGCTCTCATGTAAAGTATGTAAAAGGAAAGCTATTCCAAACAAAATTTCAGCTTCTTATATCAAAGGTGCGTCAGTGGTTTCTTCTTAGAGAAGGTTCTCGTAGAGCAGCAGCTATACTGCAGCGTTTGCAGAATTCAGGCAGGCCTCCAGTACAGGATCAACAGCAGTGACTTGTACATGGTAACAGTTTAGGAGAGCACAGGGCCGTTGGGTATGAATTTTTTCTTGCTGACACTGCTGCAGCTGTGCACTTCCTGAGTGGTAACACCATTTTTTGATAATTGCACTCAGGAATTGTCCCTAAATGATCGAGCCTCTTTTAAATCATGGTCATGGGCTTACCAGCCAACAGGCCTTGTCCAGTTGCTTCAGATACTCAGCCCAATGACTTTTGTTTTTCCAATCCACAGGAACACAAGCATGGTAATGGGCAAAGGAGTGGATGTTCACTGAACAGATGTTCAAACCAAGAAAAGATTTGAATGAATAAGAGTAGAAGTGGTGTGTAAGGAACATTACAGTACTTTACTGCTCATTATTAGCCATGCCTGGAACTAAGTACTTTTCACACTTTGTTTCCTGTAGATATATTTTTTTAGGTCAGTGCATAATATGGCCTTGGCTTAGCCAAAGCAGTTACATGGAAGAGCAGAAGCCCTTGAAAGAAGGCATTCTGTTTGAGAAGCAAGATTCTTCGGCAAGTGACAATACTAGCAAGTTAAATATCTCTCAGGGTTTTCCTCAGCATACTGTAGTTGCCTCTAGTGCCCATTATGTCCATTTACCAGTGATCTTAATTTATGAACCCAGAGCTAGATTTACAGTACATGAGGGTAAGTCCATGGAAGTTAATGTACCAGTATTATTACAGTTATTAAGAGCACCTAAGGTTTATTTGTGGTTTTTATTCTTCAAATTGTTAAGTTTATCTGTGTGAGATTTTTTTTTGTGGGACCAGCTTCTCATATTTTATGTCATTTTTCCCTTGGTGCCTGGATTGATTGCACAGCCTCCTTCTGCACTTTTGAAGTATTAAAGTAGTACAGAAGCACGATGCAGATCCATCCAAATAGATAGGCCTGATCCAGAGGACATTTATTATTGCTTATGTGGAGATTACTTGTAATCCCATAGTAAAGTAGTAGCAGTTCAGACAATCCTTTTAGACTGTATTTCATTGCCCTTTTTTTTCTTAATGCGTAGTGTTCAGACTTCCAAATTGTTAGATCTGTTTGTCACTGCAGAGATGTGACCTGTTTTGGGAAGGTCGTAATTAGCAATTTATTAGTGAAAGCATACCTTTGTGCATAATGTGGCCACTAATAGAGCGCAGATTGTTTATCAATTTAATACATTCTAATTTCATTGTCAGAAAGCAATAAGTAAGTTGATTTCTTATAAAAAGAGGTGTTCAGTCAGGTGCTGTGACTGTGCAAGATTTACTTTCCTTTAACTGTATGTAGAAGAAAATAAAAAAATTACTAGATTCTTTAATGTGTTTTTTTTCCCTGCAGGATCTAAAACAGATATTGTGAACCTGTAGAGTTCTGCATTTTAAAAGAATCTCTGATTTCCTTTTTCTTCCCCTGTATGAAACACTGTTCCTCCAGAAACCGTGCAGACTGAACAGATCTGCTGATCTGTCATCTTTCAGAAAAAAATGCATGATGCCCTGAAGTTGTTTTCACTTCATATGTCATTTGACATGCTTTACATAGAAGCAGTGCTTGGTTGTCCCGAAAAAAGATATTTTCTCTTTTTAGTATTTTTCTCATCCTGCTTTTTTTTTTTTTTTCTTTCCCTGAGGCTAAACAAGGACATCATATCAGTCCTGAAATACTTCTTCATTCAAATACGTTCTTAACTCTCATTGGCACTGAAGGACAGTGACAATAAGGTTGTGCATGAGAACTAATAATGCGATCTAATACTGCAGTATATTGTAAATAAACTAGATAACACCTGAACATTCAGATTAATTTTGCCAGCAAAGCTCATCTCCTGTTCACGCAGTGGACTTACGTTCTGCCTTCTGTACTTCAGCACAATCATTGCAACAGTGGCAGTTCTGAAAAAGCAAGGAAATTTTCGTCTGAAGTATTTGTTTATTTTTGCTTAAAATAACGACAGTTTATTATCTTAGATGATTTTGATTTTGAATATTTGTCTTTTTGTGTTTTATTCAGGAGGTTATTGTAATATCAGAAGCTCTCGTAAAATGATGAGTTAATTTCCACCTCACTGTGGTAGTGAAACATTTCACAGATAAGGAACTGTGCCACTGAAAGAGTGACTAAATTGCTTGTAACTTTATAACTAGAGATGAAACCACTGTCTGAAGTTGTAGCACATTATGTCCACCAGGTGTTTGAACCATTTGACAATAAATAGATGTAGATAACCTTTTTCTCCCCTTTCATGGTATGCTCTATTGTTGCTTCTGTGGATTTATAAAGCTGTCTACATGAGATACTCCGTTTGGCGGAGAATTTTGAAATTCTAGTGTAACTCTGATAACACTGAAGTTTTCGGTACCCAAAGTTGTGGAGGAAAATGTATTTGGGATAAATGATTCATGTCTTAATATTGATGTTCATTTTATGTAAAATATAGGAAAAAAGAGAAAAATGAGAAACAATTTTTAAACTAAAATATATAATTGTGTCCATCAGAAAATACCAAAATGGAACACATTTGGTTTGTTTTTTTTATTTCCGAAATCGTCAAGTTTAACACCAGTGTCTTTCGGATTGGACTTGGCTCCTCTGTTGGGTGCATGACATGGCAGTGTGCTTACTGGCTGTGCAAGGATTGGGAAGGGAAGGCTAGACTGTTCGTTTTGGAACCAGTGGTAGCTTACATAACATGAAAATGTTCTTGAAAGTATGACATACGAAGGTGAGAACTTGATTGTAGTGGAATCCATTGCCCTGAATGGTTTTAGTTTAGATGTAATTAGTTTTATGCAGAGCCTAGGAAGGGCTGCTGCAGGCACTATTCATCTCCTGGTGCAGATGGCTGTGTGTAACTTTGTGTTGGGGTTATTAAGGAGGTAATTACGTTCCAAAAATCTACGTTACAGTAAGACAGAGATGAAAACTAGATACACAGCTTTTACCTAGTCAT
Source organism: Platysteira castanea (assembly GCA_013397175.1). Taxonomy (NCBI): domain Eukaryota; kingdom Metazoa; phylum Chordata; class Aves; order Passeriformes; genus Platysteira; species Platysteira castanea. Next base: position 151,426 of record VYXC01003762.1, on the reverse strand, counting down.
CTCTTTAATGCTATTTCAAAATACCTGGAAGTTTCTACATCTTTCAATTTTAACTTTCCTATCAAATATGGCTTAACATTTTTTGCTGTTACTACACTGTTTCCATGAGAGAGAAGTCTGTGGTATGAGATGGGAATCTGATTTAGGTATAACATGGGAAGAATTGTGATTTAAATTTTTTCACTAAAGATTCTGTAGATCAAGTAATGTTGAATACAGCCTAGGGTCCTTTAAAAAAGCAGTTTTGGATCAGGTGTTACAAAAATTTCAGTTTTAAAATCTCTCTAAGACAAGCATTTTCTGTGAACTTCTGTTAATGTACCCTTGTTCTAATTTTATACTACCTTCTAACATTGCCCATGTGCAGTACGTATGTGAAACCTACCCATACATTCCTATAGATACTTTTTTGATAAACACTGCAAGAAATTCAGTAGGTGTGATTTAACAAATTGCTGATCCTAGAAAGAAATCTCATAGAACACAATAGTAAAAAAGTGCATCATTAGGTGCAATGTTGAGGGTTGTGAAAAGCAGTATCACCACCACCGTTCTCCTCACGGTGTTACTGAGCTTGCCTTGTTTTGCTGGGTTTGTGTCTGACAGCTCCTTCTTGCCTTGCTGTTAAAAAGCCTGTCTGAAATTAACTCTGTCCCCATCACTGCATCATGTAGAAAATGTATACTTCAGTAACAGTATGGTCTTGCGGGGATTTTGGACGGCTCTGGTGAAGAAAGATGCTGTCGTCTTTCAGCTGCCTACTGTACTAATACTAATACGATACTAAGAACAGCTATGTCAAATTGTGAACTTCTTCCTTTCAGTGAGAAAAGTCTGGTTTTAGGCATTTAAATTAATGGTCTGGTTTTCAGAAGTGTCAAGCTGCCACACCACATAGCAGTCTAGGTATTAACATGTGTTATTTGGCACTTCTAAAAGCATCACAATTTTTATGCAGGTGTTTTTGCCATGCAGATGTATGCACTGTTTTTTGAATGATTTTCCAGCACAGAGAGTTGGGGAGAGTGCTTGAATGTCTTTACAGAAAACAATTTCAGTAACTTCTTTCTCTACTTTCATCACATATTTTAGCATATTAGTACCTAAAAATAAACCTGTAGGCTGTCACTGTTAAAGTCTTAATGTGGTAAGACAAATAAATTTGAAAGAAGAGTTCACTCTGCCAAAATTAATTTAGATGATTTTTCTCTGTATTGGGACTAATGCCATTTCTGCCTTTTCCTATTAGTCTCTACTAATTTCTCCTATTTTTTGTTGCTCATAAATAAAGAGCTGAAGATACCTATTGGCATATTTTTTTCCATGGGTTACTTACAGTGTAGAACGTGAATGCTCATTTAAGTCAGTCTAACCACTCCCGAGGCAAAATAGTTTCAGCACCTAGAGTGAAAGTAAATTTAAACTTGCTGGGAGAGTTCACTTAAAATTAAAACTAAGACAGGGACGAAATGTGTGTAAATTTTAAAAAACCTCCGATGTATAATTCTGCTTCAGCATTAAATAAATCCTGCAAAAGAAGATGATTTATGCCCTCCTTACTACAAGAGGGTGAAGATTTTTAAAGGTATTTCCTGGAATATGCCTTGTCTGAGGAAAAGGAGCTCCTTTTAACAGCATAAAATTCACTCATAAGGGTAAACCTACTGTCCCATGCAGCAGTAGCTAGAAAATCTTACTGAAAGAAGAGAGCCTGAACAAGGTACAGAATTAACATCTCCTTTCTCTGACAGCCTTCTGCATGCTCACACAAGATAGCATCCATCCCACTTCTATGGGTGGAAGAGCAAGAAAGAGTCTTGCCTAAGAAACAGAGGCAATTGTTGCTTTTATGAGTCAGAGTTCTCCTGGGGGGACCCATTATTTCCTGGGAGTTTCGTATCAGCAGTTGTATTCTCCTACTGCAAGGGCATCCAAGTAAGTCATGGTCTTGCGTGTGATCATGCAAGGCAGCAGGCAGAACACATCCTTGGTTCAGTGTTGGGGGATGAGCACCTTTCTTGTAGCTTGCTTGAAGGCAGAGGATCTGTGTCAGCCTTGCCTTCTCCTGTCTGTCATAGATGATGGTGGCATATCCTGGCAGGTAGGGTGGTGTTGAATTACGTGTTCCAAGGGAGAGGTCTACAATGCTCAGTGGGACCCTACTCTGGAGCCAGGAATTAAGGGCAAAGAGGAAGCTCAAAGAAAACAGCTAACCCACCAGATGTTTCCTTCCAGCCTCAAGGCATTGATCAGAAATGAAAAGGGCAACAGCACATCACCTGGATCATGAAGTGTACAGTTTGTCAAAACAAAGTGCAAAAAATGGTCACATACCAGTTGTAGAAAGTAGTGTATAATTAAAGGATAAGTTCTTTTCAGGTTGTTTAGCATTCTACATTTCATCTCTTGCAGGTTGCCATCTTCAAATCTTGTTGCTTTAAATAAATGTTCCATTTTAAGTTTATAGAGAAGAATTTTTCATATTAAGAGCCAAGCTAGAAGACAGGATTACTTTGCACCATTAAGCTGTTGTGTTCCTACCCAAAAGGTGTAAGGTGTTTGTGACAGACATTCCTCGCTCTCAAGGAGAAAAAACAGGCTGTGGATTAGACACAGTATTCCAGGTCATTAGCTTTTCTGCAAATTATATATATATTTTTTGTGTGTGTGTAATCACTCGTTCTGCTTATTCTTCTTCCTTAATGCTGAAAAAGTCATCTTTGAGAGGGAGTTTGCACCCCAGAATAATCACACATACAGGAAAATATAAAAATAATTAGGATATTCTTCTGTCAGTCTGGAGTTGATAAAGATGCTAAAACCAGGCAGCATCTCATTGTAGTAAAAGTACCTGTTGATAGTAGACTTCTTGATCTGATTTACAACTCTGTAAGTCTAAAGCAGTTCTGCTGATATGATGGGGCACAGTGTGTGCACAGTGATACTTGATTTCATGCTGACTACTCACAGTGAGCGGCAGTTTGAGTGATTTTTTTCATCTGAGTGGGGGAAATTATGAAGACCAGAGTTCTGTTTTCTGCCATCTTTGCAGATGTTTTCTCATTTTTGAGTATTTTTGTGGATGGTTGGAGAGCTGCAATCTATCCAAGGAAAAAAACTCTGTTTCATGCATGCTTACCAGGTTGCTGATGTTACTGAGGGCACTGACAGATGGCCAGTTGTCAAACTCATGCTCCTCTTCTGGCTTTTTAGCCTTAGCCTCTGAAAACCTGGTTGTCACAGAGTCCTCTTTTAAGAATGTAATCAGCTGGGCCACATGAAAAGCCTCTACCCATCACTCAGTCAGAATCAGTATCAATTCTTAAGCTGAGCCTGAAAATGGTTCCAGATCTTTTTTTAAGTATAACCCATTAGTTGAAAGAGAAATTATGATTTCTTCTCACGGACTATTCAGTGAAAAAACCTAGAAGGATCATACTGATTTTGTCTACATTTAAACTGTATGAAATCTGGTTGTTTCAATATATATTTGGGAAAAAAAGTGGAAACATAGGCAAAAGAAGTTTTACAGTATTTCATTTTCAAAAATGACTTTCAAGTATTAAAAACTGGAAAACATACTATTTTATCAATGGATGATAAGAATAGTGAAGTTGGATATTTGTGGCACCAGGAGGAACAAAACCTCTACAAAAATCTCCTTGGGTACACACACTAGTTGTGTTAACTCAGACCAACAGAGTAAGTTTAAATAAGTTTATCATTGACTTCTGGAGTAAGAAGTAGGAAGTCACAGTCATCAGGTCACCAAAGATGCAGGGTTGCCTTTAGGAGACAGATGTGCACACTTTTATTTATTTTATTTTAATATCTGTATAACACAAAAGCAGTATTGCCTTTGGTATACAGTCCTGCTTTCTACATGTTCTCTGTGCCAGATTTAGCTGTTGATGGAATTTTTACAGAAAACTTCAGAGTTGGTTAAAACATTAAGTAAAATTACATGGGGTTAGCAGCCACCAGCTTAATTTTCGTGAAGCTATTTTGCTGTGTAATCTAAGGACATTTACAATTCCATGTTTTAGCTGTTACATTTTTCTTGTTTGTTTTGGTATTCTCTTTTTAAAAGATAAGTTGTGAATGATTCTAATACTTCTTTGGGTTTACCTAGACACAGTGAGTTAGAAGAAACACTTTCTTCCTGTGAATCACACATAAAGAGGAAGCAAGTACAGGGAGACTCCAGGCTCCTTTTGTACCTGAATTTGTATCTTACTCATAAGCATGGGTTTAGATTGTCCCTCTTGTGATGAATAATTGCTTATTATGCTGTTTCTAAGTTTAAGCATCAGTTATTAGATCTTAAAAAATATTACTTCACTGAAGTATGTGCCTTTACTTAAGGCATGAAGAAACATTTTCATCCTGTAGTTCAGCAGAAAACTGACCTTTGCCAAGGATAACACACACGGAGATTTGTCAGGTAAATACCTTCTATATCTAGCACTGTCTGTCTTCAAGGCAGACCTGGATGTGTGGAAGATGCTGGCCTCCCAGTGGGCTCCTAGGCTATTGCTGTCCAGGAAGAGAATAGGAGCTGTAGCTAAATGACTCAGGATGAGAACTACAAAAGCTATTGGTTTTATGGAGGACATAAATCGATCACCCTTTGGGGTCAAGAAAAGCTGGCTACAGTCTTTACTTATTTCATCTATTAATAAGGCATAATCTGCCAGCAGGACAATGAGTCAAGTCTTTGACTGGAAGACCACTGTGAAAGATGGCCTGTCTTGTGTGGCATGGCAATTTCTAAAGCATATTTCCAGCATATCTCAGTGTATGTAAGTTGCAGAACTTTTGACATAAGTACTGAGCAGATCATCATAAATCACATTTATGAGCATTTTGCCCTTCTTTTGGCTGCTTACAGCATATTCCGTTCTTTATTTTGTCCCAAGTTACTTCTCTGTTGTACTTTTTGTGATGTAACATTATTACCATATTCTCAGCTAATTTAAATTGACAAATTGCCATGGAATTTGGTAAAGTCACGCCAACTTACAGCATTGCGGACCTGTCTATAATTATATTCATCTTGTTAAGGAAGTTTAAATAGAGCAAAGCTAAATATAAATGTTATCTTCTTTGACTTCTAATAGAAAGTTTAGTATATGCATGATTGGTTACATACCAAAAATGAAATTACACATTATTTGTGTTTTCATTTTAGGTGACAGGTAAGGACAAGTTTCATTGAGGCTGATAAAGTGAAATATAAAGTCTGGTTTTTAGGAATGGCTTGTATTTTGGGGGGCGACTAAAATGGTGCAGAGATGCCTGAAGGAATAGGGACTTGAGATGTTCTCCCACATAGCAAACAGGTGTTCTCAGCAGTGTGGCATTTGAGTCTCAGGTGTACATGTGGTGCAATTCATAGGCAAAGACACCACAGTGGTCTCTTTTTTTGTTTTCAGTGCTAAGCTGAACTTGGCAAAGCACTGACCAGTTTGTTTGCACCAGTGGTGGTCCCACAGGATACCTCTGGCACAAGGAAGACCTTGTCCCACAGAATATACCACCTCTGCACTCCCCATGGGTGCTGATGATTACTTCAGTCTGCAGAACTTAGAGAAAGTTTGACACCGGCTCTGGCCTAGCCATTTTCGTTTTCTCTGTGCCACTCTCCCTGCAGTTGTCCTCGAATTTCTTCACAACCTGTCATTTTCCACCTTCTTTCTTACAGCCTTTTGTTTTCCAGAGGTGCTCTTATGTACTGATTTATGCTGATGAAAACTGCTGTTTGTTGTGTTCATATTGTTGAAGCAGAGATGAAACAGGTTGGCATTACACAAATGTGCCAGGAAGGTCAACAACATGGAGCAGCTGTAGACCATGTATCTCCCAGTTCTTTTCAGTTTAGATATAGATTCTGAAATGCTTGGTTCAGTTTTTCAGAAGTAATGGATGCACATGTTCATTACTGTGTGGCTCGGAAAAAAAGAACCCAAAAAATCACTGCTGAAATAATTGCAGCTGCTGCCTGAGTTGTTTGCTGGTTTAGGTTTAAAGCTGGGGTGTTTTTGTGATTGCTGTTGTACTCAAGTAAGTCTAAATAGATGTTTAGAAATGGTATGTGTTTCAGATCTTTAACTGTAGATGCTGCGCAGGTGTAAGAGTGAATTTTAGCTTGAACCAATAAAAGTTATATGCTCTTAGCATTATAGAAAATGTAAAATAGAATGGCAAAGCAAATAAACCCAATGTTGCTTTATATGGTTTGCCATTCTACGTATTACAGGCTTCTTACTCTTTAACGAGCAACCTCTGTCGATCTTTGTGAGTCTCTCTCCAGTAACTACTTTTTAATTCTGCTACCCTAAATAAAGGAACTCTGGTATTTCCATCAGTAACAATACACAGTTCATTAGATACATGGTGCTCTTAATTTTCACTGTGGACACTGAGGGTGTTCAGTATTCACTTCGGGAATCATGACAATGTTCTTTTCATGTATTTGGTCAGTAATAGGACGCTTGACAGTGACTTTTTGCTCTCTAATGTTTGAGCTTTTCCTTGGTTACATTGTGCTTTTATTTATAGTACTATAAGTCACAGATGAATTATTTGTCCTGTTAGTGGAGTCCTGATAGTGGAGTTTCACTAGTGTGAACTGGACATCTTGGGTATGTCTGTGGCTTTTTACGGGTCAGGCTTGAAAACCAGGTTTGCCTGTTGCGCAGATCACCAGCCCCATAGGCAGAGGGTGGGTGAGGTGTGCCCTCGGCACGCAGGACCTCTGGTGCCCAGGAAATGTGCCAGGGGGTGTACAGGAAGTACAGCTGGAGGGGTGGGCCATGGACTGTGCCCTGCTCAGCCATGTACACGGTGGCAGTGTGAAATTCTTGTGCATGCACCCTCCCCGAAGGCTGCTCTCTCACACCTCCCTTAGTGCCCTGGGATCCACCAGCAGTCACTGTCTTTTTCAGAGCTTTCAGAGCAGGACAGAGGGCTGCCCTGGGTGAGCTCTGCCATCTGTGGGGCAGAACCTGACAGTCTGCCATGGGAGCCCGTGCTTCCAAAAGGCTGCTCTCCACTCTCAGGACAAGTGGGAGTTGTGGGCTTGTGGCAGGCTGGCAGATAGCAAAATGCTGTATTGCAGTTTGGTGGAAGTCAAGACAAGTAAAATAAATAACTATGTCAATGAAATAATATTGAGGCTGGGGGAAACCTTTTGTTGCCAGCAAAAAGCTTGCCAGGCAAATGGAAGGAACTCTGTAAATTCAATGTCAGTGAAGTTTGGGAAGAAAGGAGTTGAAGAAGGATCACAGACCTTTTTTATTACCTCTGCTTCCGAGAGGCCTTGGAGTCCTTCAAGTTAAGCATAAAATATTTGCTACTGAAGAGGAACTAGGCAGAGAGTATCTCTTTGACATTGCTAATTTTATGCAGTAATCTAGCATGAACCAACCTGCAGCATATGCAGCCACTCCAGACCATATCCAATGTGTGCACACACATTGATTTTTGGCAAGTGGTGTCAGCTTTCTCGTTAGCATTCCATCCATTCTCAGAGGATTTATAGATCTGAATACATCTGAGCTCTTTGTAATAAGGTTTTTTTTCCTTTTCATTTTTTTCTGGTTCAAATCTGTGTGTTTTTTTAAATATGCATGCAAATGAGTTTTACCCTTCATTTCTGTATTGTCACAGTGGCCCTGAGGCTGGCCGTATTGCTTAGGGTGTTGCTAGTGTGTGACTGAAGGTGGAAGACCCTTGTCACAGGAAGAGGCTCACTGTTTCCTTTTTGTTGCTGCTGCTGTTGCCCGCAGGACTACAGAAGCAAAATCAGGAGGAAGTAGGGCAAAGAAAGAGCACAGGTCGACATTCAGCTCTGAGTTACATCAGTTTAAGGTGCAAGTCTGCCCGTGTGAGGGAAGGCATCTTTATTAAAGTGATTGTGTTACACAGCAAGGACAGAGTAAGATGTACTTACCTCTACAATTAATATATGTTAAAAGACAATAAGGGCAATGAAAATATCTGTTTTCTCATCATCTGTTTGCCTCTTACTTTCTTTGACTTGCTTGTCATTTATTTTTAATGGCAGCAGATAATTCTGGCAAGAGTTTGAAGCTGGATGTGTTACGTGTTATAGTAGTATTATTTCCTTAAAAGATACAATGCCAGGTTTTGTCTTTTTTTAATTACAAGGGCTGAGCAATGACCAATACCACGCTTTATTCAAATTTTCTACTAAAATTCAAAAAGTAATCATTTATGCCTCTGACTGATGAGCATTTGAGGCTCAGATAGATAAAACAGTTGAGCTGTTCTGCCCCTAGTATCCTTAAGTTCCTTGCTGGATGCAGCCCTGGCTCTGCAGTGGCACATTATGCCAATGATTGGGACATTAGCTGCTACTGACTGAGTGAGAATCCTTTACAGCTCTCAAACTTCAGTGATTTCAATGTCTAATGATTGCAATATGCTCATGATTAACTACATAATATACTGTACTGAAAAAATCCTTGGTTGGTGAGGTGAAGGCTGAGTGGGCTGGGGTGATGTTGGGACTTTCCTGCCTAGATTGTTTCAATTTTGAAGTCACTTGGTCAGAACTGCTGAGGTTTTTATTGTACTTGATAAGTTTCAGGAGATTATCACAGAAACATTTTCATTTTGCTGCTGATCAGTATGTTGACTGAAACAGAATATATGAAAGGTTTCTTCATTTAGCCTGATCCTCTCCACCTCTGGACTATGTAAACTGCTGAGATGACATAAGCCTAACTAAAGAGAAAGCCCAGTTTAGTTTCTTTCATATGGTCATTTTTTACCTTTACTGTTCCATTTTTTTCAGTTGTAGTTCATTGGAGTAATTGAGGCAAATACTTAATTTTTGGCCAAATTTAATTAGGAAATAATTCCATTTATAGTTCAAATTGCTTTGATTATTTTGTTATCTTAATATCTGTAGCTGCAGTCATCTGCATAGAGTTGAAGCAATGATACTGGCTTTATTTACACTCCGAGTACCTAACCCAGTGTATCTGCTTGGCCATCTATCTAACTAGACACCCACCCCCTCCCATGTTTAAGCATAATATAAGTTTGTTTACTGAGGCTCAAGGTACTCTCTGATTCCTTGATTAATATAATTTTCATTAAGATTGACCATGTCACATGGTAAATATCATCAATAGCATTTTGAGAAATTGTTTGAATTTCGTTATAACCAACTGCTTCACACTTCCATTTAGCCTGCAGAGGTGTCTTAGGAAACAGCATGGTAAAAACATTCATCTTTTGAAATAAAATCTAGAAGAAATTTATTTTGCACTGGCAGTGTTGCCTCTTTCAACCTGGAATTGAAACTCGAGGTAAGATTTAATATGGGAGGTAATATAAAAGTGGATCGTTGTTTGGAGGCCTCAAGGGGCAGTTATAGAGAAGGTCCACAAAAGCCCACCCACAGGGGGTGAATACTGTTTCTACAGGTTTTAGGAAATCAGCGTAATTGATGAAATGCACCAATTAGGAGGACAAGTGGTGGTGCAATTCTCCCCCCAGGTCAAGGCCCTTTTCTGGAGTCCCCCACTCGGCACAAGCTGTACTTTGTATCTTGAAGAGTTGTTCTCAGCCTTGGTAGCCAGGAAGAACCAAGATAGTAGGGCCTTGTACCCTCTGAGCATGGAGCTCTGGAATTTGTTTTGTCTTTCTGCCTAGGGAAAGGCCATGGAAAATTACTGGGAAAACTAGCCACTAATGCAATAAACTACAAAACATATGTAAAGAATAAACAGAATATATAAGGAAAAAAGGCAAAAACCGAAACGGCATCAGCAGTGAAGGTGGATGAGCATGCCAAGCAAGTGCCAGTGTACTGCTAAGTAGGCAGTGGGACATGTGTGTCAGAGAAGCTTACACTTGCTGGTCTTTCCAATAATTTGCAAAGTAACTGTGGAACTTACTCAGGTCTTACAACACCTGTCTCATAAGATGTGCTGGCCTCTCTCTGGTTTCCTGTGCTCGGGAGCTGACCCAGCTGGGTCAGTGAGGGGACCCAGCTGTGGGTGGGACTGTCAGGGTGCTGAGGAGAGGCTTTGCGGAGGGAGTATCTGGAGGTGTCCAGCAGGAAAAGCTGCCAGGCTTGTGTCAGGACTTGCACTCCCTGAGAATTTAGGTACTTGGCTGCTGCCTGGAGTTGTGCAGCATTAGGTAGCTATGCGGGCCATTTTTGTTTCAAAATATGACTAGATGTTTGTGGGAGTGGTTCCCCTTCATTCAGTAGCGTGTGATCCTGCTCTGTTCCCAGGTAGAGGTGTCAGGTGCTCAACTGTGAGACTACACAATCCAGTCCCACAATTAGGCTGGCGTGAAAATAGCGCCTAAAAATTTCTTAAAACCTCTGCATTGTCAGGTCTTTTCTTATTTTTTTACCTTTCAAAGTTTCTAAACTTTGGTCTTAGGATCCCTAGATCCTTTAGTAAGGATTTTGTGGGTGTGACTAATTATGTAGGGCTGCTTGGGTGCTGGCAGCTTGGATGAATGCTTTGGAGCAGCAATGTAGGTGCTTGGTGGACACGGCTGGTTAGGAATGGAGATGTCAAAGATGTTTTAATGAGCATTTGGTCTTCTGTCTCCTGGGTCAGCTAAAGAGTTCTCTTGGTGAAGTGAAACTCACCTGATGTCAGTTGACATAGGTTCCTGTATTTTTCAATGGAATTTTGGTCTAAATCCATCTTTTAATACAAAGCAGTTGTGAGATTCTTGCCTTACTGTGGTGTTTTGAGTAAAATGACAGTACATTTCCAGGATACTCTCTGTGTGAGATTAAGGTGTCACTGAGTTGTGACATCAGGCCTTTGACATCTAAGATATATTTCACATATCACAGATCACAGAATTTTCTGAGTTGAAAGGGACCCACAAGGATCATCAAGTCCAGCTCTTAAGTGAATGGCCCGTATGGGGATTGAACCCACAATCTTGGTGTATTTAATCAGTAGAGAAAAATAACAGCTGATTTTTTTTCCCCCATGCCATTAAAGTCTATGTGTTGTGATCTCCAAATCAATATATCTCATTCTACAGCTTGACCTCAGGCTGCCTTGGTACAGCATGGTTTATAACCAGTTTCTGCTCTTGTGTGTTCTCCTCTGATGGTATGTTTTAGAAAGGTTAGAGATAATGGAGGAGAAGGTCTGGATGAGATTGTCTTTCACAGCTGGGTGTTGTACTGATGACATAATGTAGCTTATGAACTCAAGCTTCTATACTGTAAGAATGCATATATTTGCATTCAGGTATTTGAAATCATGTTTAAAGTGGTATCTAACAGCATGGAAAAAGTGATGTACCGTTGCATCAGCACGAACACCTGTGGATCTTGATGAGATGTGCTGTTATATCAATTTTAAAGCAATGTGATTATGCAGGTCTTGTCCTAATGTAGCTTTGGCAAATGTCTCATGACTCAGTGAATGCTGTTGTCTCGTTCCATTATGAAATCTACAGATGAAAAGGTTTAGTGACATCAGGGAGTGTCCCTGGCTTTACTGGAGTACTTTGGGACATTTCAGGAATAATGATCTTTCGTTGCCTCAAGTCCAGCCTTACACCTTCAGCAGTCAGGCAGGTTGGAAATCTGACTCGGGAGCATAGCTGAGCCTAGCCACACAAAAGCAGTGCTCAGCTGGGTGTGCTGGAGCTGCCCTACTGTTTGGCAACCAGGGATAGGTGCACAGAAAGGGATAATGAGGACACAGCAGTGGAGAAACTGAGGGAACTGAAGATGGCTGGGTATTGGTAGAAAGGGCAGAGGGAGCAACAGGGAGATAAACATGTAATTTGGAAAGGGGAAATGGAAAGACAGGTGTGAGAGCTTGAGTCAAGAGAGACAGTGCTACCAGTATGAGCATATGAGGAAAGATGGTGTCTCAGGGGAAAAAAAAGTAACACTCTTGAGAAAAAAGGAGAGGAATGTGTTATATTCCAAGGAAATGTAGCATTCCATATTGAAATAACTGAAATAGGCTAGGAATAAAGGGAAAAGTAAACTTTGATGCTTTAGGGAGAAAATGGACTGTACAGTAATAAAATAGAGTAAAAATCAGAATCTCTACGTTTGTATGTATTCAGTGCTGCTGTGTAGGATAAGACAGGTGTTATCAGAATGTATTATGGACAAAAGTCCATATGGACAGATACCTGTCATTTTTCTCTTACTGTCAAGTTCTTGATGTAAAGCTTGAGGCCTCGGGGTCTTGCAAATAAATATATATTTTTTTCATGTGGGTAAAAAGATAGTCTTCATTAGTCTCATTCCTAGAAATAATTGGCCCATTTTAGATTTTACTTTTTTTAAAAAAGGAAACTAAAGATAATCTGTTGGAATAAGTGCCTCCCAAACATTACAGTTTGATAAAATTGTAGGATATTTTTAATGGTGGCCATGATCAGATTCAAAATTTGATTTAAATTAATTTGTGTCCTATAGCTTGTGAGTGTGATTGCAGACTGTAATATAATCACTAGATCTAACTCCTGGCTGAAATAACATTTTTGTTTCAGGCAAACAAATTAAAATTGAGTTAATTACACAAAACCATTTGGGTGTAAATAGCTTAGGTTTCTTATTAAAATACTTTACTTTCCTGTCTGCAATGTGAAAACTAAATACTTCCATATTTGCGCACATAAAGTTGAAGCATTTGTAATGTTTGTAACATCTGTCAGTGGGATTTCAAATAAGGATTGTAATCCAGATTCACGTAAATTTACTCATATATCAGGTTACAGCAGCGAATGATCAGATAAGGGTTCACAATGACGTCTGCGGTGGTACATGGGGACTGTGATGAGCCTCAGTGGGTGTGGGTCGGTTGCTGGTCCTGTTACACATAATTTAAAAGCAACTGGCACAGTATTCCAAAAGTAACACCTGAAAGGAGACTGGTTATCATTGAAAAGATGTTATCCTTAATGGTTTTCAAAGTTCCTTCTAAGCTGGAGATGTACAGTCATTCTAGGACCTGCACGAGTTAAAATGGAGAAGGGAGATAAGAAAAGCACATCTGGATGTATTTGAAATTTATATAAATACCTGAAGTTTTTACATAAATACTTGAAGTGCTGCTATATGAAATCCAAGTTCATAGGATGTACTGTTAGGAGCGTCCTCACTTTGCTGTCCCTGTGAGCCCCGTGGGGCAGCTCAGCCCCACACAGCACTTCCAGTCGCTTTCTGGCCCCAGCCAGAGTCACCTGGGGTCGGCCGTGCTGGCTGTGCCCCCTCCTAGACTCTTGCCCACCCCCAGGCTATTTGCTTGGTGCTGTGCAAGCTCGGCACAGCAATACCTAGAACAGCCCTGTGTTGCCAACACTGGTTGTCATGGAATCATGGAGTGGTTTGGGTTGGAATGGACCTTAAATAACATCTTGTTCTAAGATGGGCAGGGGCACCTCCCTCTACACCAGGTTGCTCAAAGCCACACCCAACCTGGCGCTGAACACCCCCAGGGATGGGGCATCCACCACCTCTCTGGGCAACCTGTGCCAGTGCCTCAACACCCTCACAGTGAGGAATTTCTTCCTAGTACGTAATCTAAACCTACTGTCTTTTAGTTTGAAGCCATTCGCCCTTGTCCTATCCCTAACTGCCTGTAAAAAAACCACTTTCTTTTTTATAGGCCCCCCTTCAGGTTCTGGAAGGCTACAGTGGGGTCTCCCCAGAGCCTTCTGTTTTCCAAGATGACTTCTCAACTCCCTCAGCCTGTACTCATAGGAGAGGTGCTCCTAGCCCTGTCATGATTTTTGTGGCCTTCTCTGGACCCACTCCAACAGGTCCACATCTTTCTTGTGCAACTGGTTCTTCAGTATTTTTCTAAGGAATATGAATTCCCTTTTGATATTTTGCCATCTCCTTGTTGCAATCTCCTTCAACCCTACGTGAAAGAGTTGACTGGTCTCTTCTGGTGACATACCAAAAACAGCTCCATATAAGCTGTTGTGAAGAAAATTAACTTGAGCCCAGCCAAAATCTGTACAGTACCATACTTTCAAACTTACAATTCAAGGAATAGGTAATACATAAACTAATAGGATGTGTGTCAGTCTGCACTGACACTGGCATTTCTGGGAGTTTTTCTCTTTACAGGAAGAGGGAAATAAGGTGGTAAATAATCACAGCTCAGCAAGTCCCTTTCTGCCCTCACTAACAACATGTGAATTGTGAACAATTTCCTTTGAAATCAATAAAGTTTGAAGGAATTATAATAAAGCAAAAGGAATAAACTTGTTTCATCTTCTGTTCTTTTTTTGCCACATCTTAGACTGCAGATTGCTTTGATCCTAAATTGGAACCATTGCTACATATCTATTTTTGCCATAAATCCTAAAAATGTTTTAAAGTGCAAATGAAGCATGTTAAACAAATATTTGTATCTGTTTCTAAGATTGCTTTAATTTCCATACCTCATGTTTCCTATAGGCGTAGCCATTAAATCTGCCTGAAACTAAACTCTGGTGAAATGAGACACCAGGTGCACTTCTCTGGGTTTAGGGAAATCAAGCTAGGTGAGGACAGCATTGTGCATTTTATTCTTCAGATGATTTGTTCATGTGACCGAGACCTGTTTTCCTTTACTGATTCATTTCCAATTAAACATTTGGTCACTTCTGTTCAACAGGAAAAAAATATGTCTGAGGGAGAATATGATTTAATTCAGAGCTTCTTTCTTACTTTGAGACTTCTGGTAGCAGTGGCAACACCTGAAAGAAAGATGATTGGCATCTTTATGCATGACATTTTTATGCCATGTGTTTAATCCATCAGTGCTGAGACACTTCAGAATTAAAATATATGGTCCCATTATCTGTTTATGTTTCCTAAAGAAAAGATGAGTGTCTGATATGCATCCTTAGAGCAGTGACAGGCTGTAGGTTAGAGTACTCTCTGAAGGCAGAGTTGGGAGTATCGACCTCCCAGCTCCTGTTCTTTGAAGAATTTCCTGTTTTCTGTGAGAGAAATAAGATGTATGTAGGTGGCTGCTGCTGCCAGTACTGTTTCTTAACAGAATCCCTTCCAAAGTATTAGGAATCTGCTGCTGAAACTGCGTGGTCAGTGAGGTCTGTAGGTACTCACATTTGCAGGCAGAGCAGCAGCTCTGTGTTCCAGCGGTGCAGAATGCTGTCTGTGAAGGATAGGGAGGGTGTAATGGTCATGCTCTTAGTCTGCTCTTTGCTTGCATAGGAATCCCAGATGTATCCTTTCTGTACCAAATCTTAGACTCCTAACCTTGCTCCCATTTAACTGTAAGTGCTCAAATTCTGCTGGGAAAGTGGCCTCTGTCTTTAGGTGGATGTATGTTAGCAAGTCTGTGGGTTTATAAAACATCTGTAGATGTTTGTCTTCTCTTACTTCAGAAGCTGAGGCTCTACTGTACCAAGTAGCTCTCAATATTGAAATCTTCTTTCATGAAAACTGTTTCTACTGCTGTGTTTTCTGTGTAGAAGACATTTTGTGTTGTAAGTGTTGTTTTGGATAGAAATAGAAAATTGTGTTAGAAATACTTTGACAGGAAAGAATTATTGTATATCCTAGAGATACTTAGAATGTGGATTTGGCTGATCTTCCCTAAAGAAGTGAAATGTTCCCAAGTTATTGTTTTGTCCTTGTGTTTCATATAGAAGTCTACCTGGTCACCCGTGGTGGTTTTGAAATGCACCATTGTCTCACCTTTGACCCAGCAGTGTCTGACGTGTCTCTCTAGCTAGATAAGGATCTTTCAGAGAAGCAGTTTCCTGGCCATGTGCCTTAATTCAGAACAGGCCTTTTAGAAGCAGGTCAGAGGTAGTACTAGCTTTAGCTCTTGACTGGTGTGAGTCCTCTTCCAAAAGCAAAGTGGTGGGGGTGGCAGTGAGAAGATGGTAAACCAGGACAGGGAGTTGGATTCCAGGACACAAGGAAAACTTCAGGGCTGCTGTTTCCTCTGCTCGGTCCTGTACAGACAGCAGGAGATAGCTTTTGGGTAATGTAATTGTAGCTTCCACCTTTCTTTGGGTTTTGTAGAGGCTGCCACTCTTTTTTTTAACTTCTTGTGTTCCCTTAGAATGGCCACTCTGTTGTTACCCTTCTGCATTTGGGACCAGGTAGCCTACAGGTCATGGAGCACCTGCTGATGCCTCAGACTCTGTACTGCTCATTAATGTTTGTTTCCAAACCTTCAACTCTAGGGAGTTTTTATGCTTTAACAAGTAGCTTTCAAGTGAGAGGTGAAGGAATAGAAGGGTAGGTTCAACACGGGTTTCTTGTCTCAATTTTGCTTAATTTAGCCCGTATTATACACAGGGGCTGGCTGGCTTGTTTTCTTTGCTGCTGTGAACGTCCTGTGGCCTTGAATCAGGGTCAGGCTCTTTGCTGGTGTATAAACCACCTTCCCAGAGTCCAGGCTGACCCCAGAACCTGGGGCTTGCTGGCCTGCTGGAAAAGCCCTACCTCAGCCTGTCTTTGGCTTGGCACTTCTGTCCATGTGTCCTTCCCCTCAGTCCCCCAGAGACCGCAGCTTACAACACTGGAGCCTGGACTCTTTATGCTGTTTTCAAATTATTTATTTCCAGACTTAGCACCTTTCCCAGAGAAATCAGAAAAGCCATTTTGTGTTGAAGTAGCCATGCTCAGTCCTTACTAGCTCTTAATTACTGTGTTGGCTATTTTTGCCCCCTGACAAATTAGTAGTTGTTATTTCTCCTTTTAGTGGAAAGAGCACAGTTCAGTATGTTGAGAAAGTGAAAAGCAACTGTTAGACATAAAAATAGAGGCAGTTCATAAAGGCAAAACAGAATTCTTATGTTTTATGCACACAGATTCACCCACAGCACTGCAAACAGCATTTTCAGTTTTCACTTGTGCCATCTCCTTCTTTCTGTAAGATTTTTGCCGCTCTCTCAGTTTTTCATGAATTTTTTTATCTGTAAAACTACAGGCTTAAGATGCCCAATGCAGATACTCTTTTTTCTGCACTCTTTCTCTCTTGCATGTTGCCTCTGCTGTCCTGTCCTTCTTTGGATTTTGTGTGCCTGGGTGGAGACTGTAAATTTGGAGGGGGGGTACTCCTAATACTGTGCAGTGCTCATTTCCTCTAGCTGCCATCCCACACAGCAAGCTGCACACAGAATCACAAAGGTACTTTGTGAAAGAAAGGCTGAAACACTTGTTGGGGAGGATGGTACCTCTGTGTAACAGTTTGGAGGAAGGAAACTATCAGTTTCAAAGGCATGTATGGGTAAGACCTCATAGTGTGTTGCCAGAATTAATGCGATGAGCACAGAAGATGTGTAGTTGTTTACACAGCGACTTCACAACTGAGATTTGGCAGAAAGATTAGTATGTTCTAAGCAGCAGAGTTTCTGTTTCGTGGTATATGGTATTGAACTGTGTTGGTAAAAATAAAAGGTATTATTTCTGATTTTTTTTGTGCCTCTCAGCTGTCATGTCCTTAATCTTTGTGTGGTCACAGAACAAATGATCAGTCTGGTGAGTTCAGTTTGTTGCAGAAAATATTTTTTCTCACAAAGCAAGACTAGAGTATATGCCTGATGGCCAGAAAACAGTGTTTTGACTATGAACTCTTGTAGTACCTCAATTTCATCAGTATTGCAGGGGAATAATTTGATTTTACTTTGTAGCAGTATTCTGAGATAAATTAGTTTATAGTGCTTTATTAGTACAAAACCAGGACTGTCAAACCTTGTCATCGTTAGGATATCTGAGGTTCAGGCAGCAGGAGCAGTTACAATTTCAGCACCAGATGATCTCTGCTGTGGCTATTATGAGAATTGTGAGGTAGTCCATTTACATGTCTAGCAAACATAATTGTATTTGCTTTCTTTCTTTCTTTTTTTTTTTTTTTTTTTTGGCTTTCCTTGAGCAACGTTTACGTTTCTTTTTTTCTTGAAACTACATATGCAGTTGGTACTTTAAATCTCTGTGGGTATATGCCTTAGGACCTGACATTTTAGGGCTTAGTTTTTTGATGACTTATAAAAAGAGAATTCCACAGTTCATGCTTGTGGCCATGCAAGTTACTCTCTCAGGGGTTCTGACATTCCTCGATACATCTGAAAGCTTTTTGTTGCAGTTTTGATGCTAGATGAGGAAAACATCTTCATAACCAAGATGGTCTCTCATGTGTACAGCTTCCCAGACTGGAAAGTTGAAGGCAGATAATGCAAATGCAAGGCTGAAATGGATGAAATATTTAGGGAAATGCGGGTGCAGAGGCTGTGAAGTTCCAGAGTCTGTTTTCTCAGTGTATGTAATCCAGCCTAGCTGCAGACTGCTGCCCAAAGGCAGCTTTTTCATTACCTCCTGGTAAGGAGGGGTATATGGCTGCATTAATATATACCTTCACTTCCACCAGGGCATTGATTTGCTAGAGAACTAGTGATTATGGCTACACAGTTGTTAGATGCATTGCAAGGGAGAGATTAAATAGATTGCTGATTCTTGGGAACAGTGAGAGTGATGAGGGGAGAGAAGGGGGAGTCTCTTGTTGGTGACAGCCTAGTGTTTAGGTCAAATTAACCACAGTACAAAACTGCTCTCTTGGGTGTCTAATATTTAGTCATCTCTGAGATCTTTTAGTAGCACTGTAACTCACTGCCCTTGCTTGCTCATCTCCCCTGTCAGAACATTTCATTCTCCCTTGGTTTAAGCTAGCTTTGCCTCATCCGTTATATTTATATATTTGTCATTGCAGACATAGCTGTATGCCATACACATTCTGATAGAGAGAGCCATAAGCATCTTGCCTTGCTCCCCTGTGGTCTGGTTTGGATTTCATTAGGCATACACCTTCTGGTTCCTCTGATGCCCAAGATGTGATGCCTGCTGTAACATCTGCTCCTTCGGACTCGTGTCTTTGTGCAGAGAGCACGTTCAGACAATCTCTCACTGTCTTGCTGCAGTGGCAGGACCAGGCACATCCTTGCTGCACACAGACCAGTTAAGGATTCAGGAGCAGTTCTCTCACCAGGCTCTGGTTATAGCTGTAAGGGTGAGAATTAGCTATCAGAAAATTTTCATGCTCTTAGGATTAATCACTGTAGGGCAGCAGTGATGGCCTTCTGGCAGTGTGGTAACTAGGCAGCCACGTGAAGAGAGAACTGGGAAAGGAGCAGGCTTGTGTTGTTAGACATGCTTTAGATTTGCCTGCCTATAATACCGCTGAGAATAAGATGGACTTTCTGAAGATAATGTATACTGGGGAGAGATCTGGCTGGAGCTTTGAACGTGAGATTGAATAGATTCTGTAACACTGAATCCGAGGTGTTTCTGGGCAACCCTCTTGTGGCAGTCCACGTGGTAAATGTATAAATCTCCAGAGGGAAATTGATGACACTGGGAGACAGTTTCAGACATCGTCCTTTTAATTGTTAGATTCTTTTCTGATTTCTGACCACACTATAGGTAGTGAACCAGCATTTCTCCACTTGTTCTTGCAAAAACATTTTCCTTTACATTAAGTAGGTGCTCTTCCTTTTGCAGTTTTGTCAGAAACAAGCTACACTCATCACTGGTTTGTTTTTGCTTGGCCTCCCTGGTTGGATCCCTCGACCTCATTGTTCAGTTTGGAAATTACTGCAAAGAGCCTGGTACTTGACATCTTGTTTCAGGCTGAAAAAGAAACTCTGATCGTTGTCTTTGCACTTTGGATTATTGTGGTTTTTGCCTTGGATTATTGTGTTAGGGCCTGTTAAATCGGTAGTAAATGTTTGTTAACTGCACCTTTGACAAGTGTTTATGATTAAAAGAAAGAGACTTCTAAATGAGAGGTTTGTAACTGAAAGACTGCATTTTCATGGCTGCATTTAATTTATTCTGCTCAGTTTGAAAGAATTCAGCTGTTTAAAAAGTGGCAGCCATTAATGTGGCATCTTAGAAGACTGTTTGCATTTTCTGTTGAACCATCCATTCTTAGTATTAGCAAATAGTGTAAATGCAGGAACTCGGTGTTCCCTAACATTGTGTAAGTCTTTGTTTGTTGGACTTGGTTGTTCCATTGTATGGGTAATTTATAATACAGTTTGATATATTGTAGATTCACATATGGTAGAGGTGGAAGCAAGAGCCTGTGGAGAGAAGTTTCTCAATACTTTAATGAAAGTATATGTTGCACAGGGTTCTGCTCATAAAAATTGGATGAAAAATCTATCCTGGTAATTAAGAGCATGGCTGTCCTTTTATATAAAAAATTGAAATCTTAGGATAAAATTAAAGCAAGTATAAGTATGTAAGAATACTTGATAACCTACATAATTAGTTTCCTGACATTGGTGGAGAGTCTCAATACATGGAGTGTAGACACAGCTCCAAAATGGCTTTCTTTCCTCACGAGGAAAGTAGAGGTGCTTTCTTTCCTCACAAGGCTAAAAAAATAAAAGCTGCAGTGGTATCTTTTTTTTTTCATTGGTGTGTATTTTTTACTTGCCTCTGATACACTGTGCCTGATAAACCTGTACTTGGATTTATATTTACAGGTTACCAGCTTCTACTTTGCATATTAAAGAGAGCAATGTACCGGCTGCAGACTGGGCCCTCAGCCAAGACTCATTTCACATGTGTGTGTCTTTCTACAGGGGCGTGCCTTCATTTCTCGATGCATGTCTTCAGATCAGGGTTTCTTGATGTGACAAAGATGTATTCTGTCTAACTTCAGCTGCTTGCCTATACCAGATGCTCCAGTGAGTGGAATTGATTGAAAGGTGTATTTTTTAATAGAACTCTCTAACTTTCTTGAATTAATCTAGCATTTTATTCTTTCCTGTATTTTCTGTCTCATATTTCATGCTGTGATGTTTGATTATGTCAACAGTGAGTGTTCAAAATAAGCTGCTTTTCTCCATGCATTCTCTTCTCAGCTGTTCTCTTTTCCTCATGGAAAATAACCTCTTTTCCCATCTCTCTGCATTTTAGAGACAGCAAGGAGTTACAAATCTGCTTTTGTGTAAGTCTTTCAGATTCCTGTATTAAATCAATAGGTGCTTTTGCCTTTGAAATCCATAATTTCTAGACTGTTTATTGAAGTGGGACCATTTAGACTGGCATGCTGTATCATATGGTGCAGCAGTATAGTTTTTCTTTCTGTTCTGCACTGCTGTATAATGAAGATAATTTAGCATTGTTGACACAGTGTATACTTCTGTTTGAGTTTTGTCAATAATATATTTCCATGTGTAGAAAGATTCATTAAGAAAGGAATTTTAATAATGCATGGAGAAGGTAGGAGTTCTTCTAATGAACAGACCTCAAAGTAACAAATCCAATTATTTAGCTAGGATCCATTTTAATGTATCTCTAAGTAAGGAAAATGTTAAAAGTTGTTTGGAACTCTGAGGTGATCATACTAAATAGCCTTAATAGCTTTGCACTAATATTATAATTCAGTTATTATGGAGACAGTGGGATTTGAATTTTGTGCTTTATTTCCTCACTTGACCAATATAGCCTGTGTGGAAAGTCTTGGGAGATATACCTTCTGTATCCTCAGGTTGTGGTGAGTTTCCTCTGCTTGCACTAGCATTATTATTGTTATTTTTATTATTTGTTGCCACTAGCACTTAAGTGGGAATTGTTAATTTTGTGTCCTAATACGAATGGGGAAAAGAGGGAGAGTATTAATTTAATACAGAAGTCTGTGTGTTCTGTAATAAGGCTCATGCATCTCATCTCTGTTAGTGCTTGTGTGTAACTAGTACTGGAAAGTATAGCCCAGGCAGGATTTTAATTGTCAAGCGCAGTTTTCAGCCAAAGTTTGTTTTTGTCGCCCATGAAGAGGCAAAAAAAGTCCCCTGTTAAAGTGGTGCTGGGGTAAATCTTAGAAGGACTGAGTAAGCTGAGGGGATGGAGCAGCACTAGGCCTCCCTCACAACTTAGGTCCAATCCTACTTTGCCAAGTACCTTATTTTGTTTCTCAGTCATTGACATTGACTGAAAACTCGTGGAGTACTGGTCCTACTTGCATGACAGTTTTTATTGTATAGAAATAGTCATGCAAAGCTGTTGCACTTCTTTTCACTGTTTAGTCTCCAATGGTATTAGTAACTGTAGGAAGGTTTTATCAGTGATTATCTGCAGGAGTTTGAGAAGATCATCTTAGCGCCTCCTGCCAGGGCATAGAATATGACTGCTGAGTTTTATGGCTGTCACCTCTAGGTCACCTATCCTAGCAGGATGGAAAATAATTGAAAGGCCTAGATTAGTTATCTGTCCAGTGTATGTAGGTGAACCTACACTGAAGTCAGAAAAGCCACATCATCAGATGCCTTATGTATTTGCCAAGTCCTGGTATGGCCATTCCCTTCCTGTTTACCTTCAGAAACTCACATCTAAATCCCCCAATTTTAGTCCAGTTTTGCTGTGTATTTGTGTGTTCATGTAGTAAGGGACCTTGGTTAAATGATACTGTAGCTTTGCTTGGGTGGATAGTCTTGAAATATATATTTATGCAAGACACGGGAAGTCCCGTTCTTGCCTGAGTTAATGTTACTGCAGAATTGATTAATTTAGGCTTTTCATAATAGAATTCAGTTAAAGTGATTTTTAATAATAAATTGTCTAATTATAAAAGTTTGTAAACATCTCAGTTCAGATACTGGCCTAATATTATGTCTTGTCTTCCTTACTATGTTGTTGGCAAGGAAATGACAAAGCAAATAAATGCCACTGTTCTGGTGACCCCTGGACTTTTACTTTGCGCTTGGTCTACCTGGCAGCTCAAGGCAACAAAGTTTAAATTTCTTAATTCAGCCTAAGACATTTTGCATTTTGTCTTTCATGAGGCTTCTGCGCTTTTTGTCCCTCTAGAGTTCCTTTTATTATCTCTTTGCAGTGAAATGTGTGGTTGGTTGGTCGGTTGGTTTGTTTTTTGCCTGGGGTGGTGGATTATGTGCAAGAGAGTCTGACACTGTGTTAAATATGGGATGCTTACTCTGCTGAGGCCACAAAGGACATGAGGTTTCTCAGCTCCAGTTTCCAAAGTTCACTAAGGCCATATAAATATATTTCAGCTGTAAGATATTTACCATTTTGATTAAAAACTCATCTGCATGAAGGGTATGTTTCTTATGGAATTTTTTGTTCTGGTGGAGACATGATTTTCTGTGGTTAAATAAAGGATGGGGAGTTCTAAAATCCATTCCATTTCACATAATAAACTCCAGCCCTTTTAGAGCTCTGTGCAGATCACGAGAGAAGAAATGGATGTAAAGTGAAGGTGAGAAAATAAAATGCAGAAGAAAATTGGAAAGAAGGAGAGAGTCTGATATGCAAATCAGGAAGAAAGACTTCTCGGGGGAGTGAGGGAACAGAGAATTTGACAGTCTCACTGTATTAGAATGAAATGAAATTTGTCTGTATATTAGTAAGTGATTAAAATAACAAAGAAAAAAATGTCCCAAGTAATTTTAAAGCAATGCAATCTTAAGTGCCTGAATCCTTAGCAAAAGTAATTTTAATAATTTAATAAGTAAATGTGTACTTTAAAATCATAAATGTGAACTATTAAAAATGCTTTGGAAATATTCGCTTTCCACAAAACCTGTAGACTTTTATTTGCATGGTCAACAATGGTTTCCTAATGTTGTATTGTATTTGAAATTTAGATTTTAGAAACTGTTGAATTAAGGCCACCAGATT
The DNA here is from genome assembly GCA_013397175.1 of Platysteira castanea. Taxonomy (NCBI): domain Eukaryota; kingdom Metazoa; phylum Chordata; class Aves; order Passeriformes; genus Platysteira; species Platysteira castanea. Next base: position 127,767 of record VYXC01003762.1, on the reverse strand, counting down.
TTACTTGTATGCTGAAAATAAAGTAACTTACACATTTTTAAGTTAAAAGTAGTCCTGAATTTATTGCCACTTTATGAGTTTTTATACAAGATAGAGAAGCAAGTTGGTATGGAATATGAGTAGTATATTTTCAGCCTGCTCAGTCCTGATAATTAAATTGGTAGGGGATGTGAAAAAGAAGTGTTCTTCTGTCTGCTGAGTGAGGGTGGCAGAGGCCCCAGGTTACCCAGGCAGAGCTCAGCTGGGATTCTTCTCATGAAACCAATTCTGCACTTCATCTGAACATCCTGCTTTGACTGGGGGAGAGGGACAAGGATTTTTTCTTTCGATCTTCAAAATAATCTCCAGCACCCTGACAGGACTCTGTGCCATGTTTACCACTGGGTTCTTCTGGTTTTCTTTCCAATGACTTTCCCCCCCTCCCCTCTTTTCCTCCTATTAATCATTGTGAAATACACATCAGCAAAGATTTTTCTGCAAGACATCTGACCTCACCATATCTAAATAGGGTGCCTAGGGTGAAAAGTTTCTCTCTCTTTGCAAAGGAGGTGACAAGCTATCACTAAAAGTACGGGATTGTCATCCTGATCAGTTTGAAATTGAGGGGATGACAAATAAGCCTTTCTCCATTCTTTTGTGTTAGGGCATAGGGCATGAATGGATTAAATGTCTTGTCTTGGAGACAAGAATGTGAGGATCTTTCATATTCAGCCTGAGGGTTCTGTTCTGACCTGCTCTTAGGAGAAAGAAGGTATAATACAATACCTTGAAAGAATGGTAAATCTTTAAACCAGACAAATCGTGCTCTTCAGTGGTATATAGTTTTGGAAGTTCTCAGCTGAGGAGAGATTTGATATGCCTGCAAGTATTTTAGATGAGTTATGACTACTCATGACTAATATGAAATCTGGGTCCAAAATGAAGATGTGGTGAGACAGTGGTCCAGTGAAACCTGAGTTCTCTGAAGTTCTGCCGATCTTCAGAAAATAGTTGTCTCTTGTCTGTTGTTTAGCAGGGGATAAGTGTTTAGTTATTATTTCTGTACAACAAACTCAAACAGATAAGGACAGATCTGTATTTATAACTACAGATTTACATGGTGGATGTGTTTCATTTATTGTGGCTTTATTCCTAATCCTGAGAGATACACGAAGGGCAGTTTCTTCTGTAAGGTCAGTATAGAATAGTGAGTCATACTAGATTTTCTTGGCTTAGCACCTGCATTTGTCAAGATTTCAAAAGTGAAAAGGTTCACCAGGAGAAATAACCCTCCATATATGACAGCTGTCAGTGCTTTGACTGTGTCAGTAGTGTCAAGAACGCTGTGGATGAGTTTGAAATGCAGTGAAAAGAAAACCTTAGTACTTCTGATGCACTGTTTTGCAGTTTGGAACCTCTCAGGTGCCTCTGTTGTTTCTCTTTTGTTTTGTTTAGTTCCTTTGTCATATCATACACACACATTAGTCAGTCTGGTGTTACCCACCTATAGGACTGCACACAGCAAGAAGTCTCTGGGTTATTCTCTTGTTGGGAAGTCTGAGAAGTAATCTGTAGATGTGTATTTGGTAGTGACTTGAGAGATGAAGAGTATGAGAAGGTATCTTCAGATCTGTGCTCAGATCAGCAGTCACTGGGCTGAGGAGTTTATGCACACAGGAGACTGATTATTCTGTCTACATCTTCAGGGCTGCTCACACAAGTGCTCTCTGAAAGCACTGCTCTTTTGGGTATAGCTGTGGTTGCTTCTGAACATTTTTGTCTCTGCCTGAAAGCACCTGTCCTCTCTCTTTGTGTGATCAGACTTTGATCTTTTCCCCATGTAAGTGTAAAATCACAGTCAGTCTGAAGACTGTACTATCTCAGAGATCTGTGAACCATGTCAAATATTTGTTATTGAACAGGTTTAACTGGACACCTGTGTTTTCAATGGTTCTAACAGAGAATGGACTTGTGTAATGTTTAAACTTGAATAAATAAGTAAGTTTATCTAGTAAGTAAAGAGAGAGCATGGGAAGGAATTCCTGAGTTGTCATAGACAGCCTTATGAGGTAGTGACTTTGCAATACTGCAAAGCACTACAGAAAATTGTCTCAAAGTAACAAGAGGCACTTGAGTTAAATTAATGTATATTCGTATTTCTTTGAAAATGAGCTTATATGGCTTCCCTCTTACGCTAAGAAAAGGCAGATCTTGATTTGTGTTTACCTACAAAGCATAGGACCTGTTCAGGTAATCCGAATTTGGATAGCCTGCTCTATGGAGAGAGTAACTTTGCCTCTTTCCACGCCCAGAAATATTTCTTTTTGGTGCTTGCTCCTTCCATGGTGGTGAAGAACAAAGTGTGCTGGCCTGCCCCTTGTGTAGCCTCGCCCTCTTCCGTCTGTGGCAGGCAGGGAGGCACCCAGGGGTGACGGCAGAATGGATGCTCAGAGTGCGGGATGCAGCGTGGCTCTCGAGGTTTTGCTGCGGGGATGCTGCATGCTGGTGGTGTATAATAACAGGGACACTGGAGAGAGAGCAGTGCCCAGTCCCTCTTACCGTCTGGTAAGAGTTTTCTCATCCCCCTTGAAATGAGCTTCTCCTAGACCACACCCTTTCAAAAAACCTCTATTTTTCTGTCACCCCTTGCAACTCACTAGAATTTCATTACAGTCACTGCAGGATGAATGCTTTGCCATTGCTGGGAAAGACTCTGTGCCGGTGCTGCTGAGAAACCATGAGTCAGCTTGCTCAAGGGAAGGAGGAGGAGGCGAGGAAATCTCCTTTTATGATGAAGCTTCCCACACTTCCTGCTGTTTCTGTTTTGGGCACACTGGTTCAGAAGCTGTGGGCTGTTTTCTGCCTGGCTCTCAGTGTGTGAAAATGGTTCCTTCCCTAAGAGGGATCACCTACTTGTCCTGATATGAGGTGACAGTATCCCACGCCTTTCCCCATCTAGAAAAAAAGGGATAATCTTTCATCTCCGCTCAAAGCGAAGCATAGTGTCATGGGGGGACTAGGACAGGAGAAAGCCCTTGCTGAACTCTACGTAGAGTTTCAGAGTCCAGCAATAATACAGAGGTTTTCTGAGTCACTCTTTACTCTGAGAGTCTGCTGTGTAGTCTAATCCTGTGGGATAAATACATTCTCATTAAATTCACAGGGACTCTCATCCTAACTTAACTAAAGCGTGACTGGACTCACAACACTAGCAGTGAAGATTTTTTTGCAAATAAAATTCCATACATTTGTGTAGGTTATGCAGTAAAAACCCCCACTTCTGCCTCTTTGTTTGGAAGGTCATATTCTGAGGGTGAGCACAACAGTGCTGAAATGGTTTTAATATAATATGATTTTGGATAAAAATTATGACAAAGAGGTAACGAAACAGTGCTGTTCAGTTCACTTGCTGGAAACATATTGCAAGTGCTTCAATTATATTTCATGCTCGAGTTGAGAGCTTCTACAATAGTGACAGGAGGAGAAAAATAGAGTTGCTTCATTTCTTCTCTCCCACGGACGTTTCTCAGTGTGGAAAATGAGTCATCAAGAAGAGGTATTTTTACTTTTCAACAGACATTAGAGAAGTGTGGATCTTCAAGCAAACTGTGTGTCAAGTGATCTACTAGTCAAAAGGTCTGATCCTGCTTGCACAGCTTTTATTTCCTTTGGAACCACTGGGGAGTCACATCAAGAAGCAACCAACACAAACTCCCCAGAATTCACAATCACCTGAGGTGCGGCTCCCACTGTGGCAGCTGTATGACATGGCTGACCTGAGGGCTGTGCAAAGTTTCTGGGGTATGGGTCTGCTTGATGAAACTGGGGTAGATCCTCAGTGGAGACTGATGGTCCCAGGCCCCTCTGCAAGCATTGCCCCAGCCCAGCGGCGATGGCATGATGAGTCTGCCAGGAGCGGGCCTGATTGCCAGCTGGGCCTCAGCTCTGTCAGATATGGCTGGGGACAATTGTTACTTTTGGAGGTGGAGGCTGACATATGGCAACTTTCAAAAAGTTTTTTAGAAGTCTTCTGTCACAAGTGAGAAGTTACCATGAACTAAATGATAATCTGGTCTCTTGGTTTGACAGCATAATCAGCTGGGATGTCTGTGGGTGCTGCTGTTTGCCATCTGAGAATCTGAGCACTACTACTCCGAATCTACTTTTAATTTGTGTCTTATTTTGGACTGTAAGGCTTCAGTATAATGTGCAACAAACATAGGGCTTTTATCTCTCATTTTCAAAGTATTTTGCAGAAGGGGAAGGGGAAGCTTGAGACTCAAAACCATGTAAAGGAGATAATCAGTTGCCAGGTGCAAAGCGCAGACCTCTCCCTCAGTTGTTCTCACCAGATCACATTTTTAGTCCTCTAAGCTCTTCAAAGCTCAGATGAATGTAAAGCAGCAAACCTGCAACCACAAAGTAGTATTTCTCGCCCCCAAACTAGTGTTTATCATCCAAAACTTATTTTTCTGGCAAGCCAGTGTGACTTTTGAATTAATGTTTTTCTCTTTTACTACATCTTACTTTTGTTAGTATTTACTCTCAGGCATCAGGTTTGCACACCTGGAGAGCTTTCTGTGTTGTTCTCTACAGGGTTTGCATGGCCAGGTTTTGGTAGCATTTGGGCTAATGGGGTGAATTCTATGAGAAGCTGGCAGAAGCTTTATCCATGTCCAACAGAGCCACTGCCTCCTGGCTCCACGATGAATGTGCCGCTGGTCAATGTAGTGGGCCTGTCAGAAATGGTGGTAACACCTCTGTGATATTTAAGAAGGGGAAAAAGAGCTAGTACACAGACGTAATTGCAGTCAGAGAAGAGTGAGAAGATGTGAGAGGAACAGCTCGGCAGACACCCAGGTCAGTGGAGAAGGAGGGGAAGGAGGTGCCCCAGGTGCCAGAGCTGAGGTTTCTCTGCACCCCATAGTGAGACCATGGTGAGATCATTGTGCCCCTGTAGCTCAGGGGGGAACTCAGGGATTCAGAGATCCACTGGCAGCCTGTGAGGAAGACCCACAGTGAAGCAAGTGGATGCCTGGAGAGGAGGCTGTGAACCTGTGGGAAGCCTGGGCTGGAGAAGGCTCCAGGCAGGGATCTGTAGACCCGTGGAGAGAGGAATCCATGCTGGAGCAGTTTCCCAGTAAGGCTTGTGGGGGACCCAACCTTGAGCAGCCTGTCCTTAAAGGACTGTGCCCATCGAAGAGAGCTCTTGTCTGTGGGATGGACTCATGTTAAAGAAGTTCATGGACAGTTATCTCCCACGGGAGGGACTCCATGCTGGAGCAGAGGAAGGACTCCTCTCCCTGAACAGCGGCAGGAAAAACGTGTGCTGAACTGACCATAACGCCCATTCCCTGTCTCCCTGCGCTGCTGTGGGGGAGGAGGTAGACCCCAGGAAGGAGGGAGGGGTGGAGGGAAGGTGTTCTTAATTTTATTTACTGTGCTCTGATTTTGATCAGTAATAGAATTCAGTTAATTTCCCCAATTCGAGTCTGTTTTGCCCGTGATAGTATTTGGTGGGTGATCTCCTTCCCTGTCCTTACCTCATGAACCTTCTGTTACATTTTCTCTCCCCTGTGCACTTGTGGAGGGAAGCGATGGAGGGGCATTGGTGGGTACCTGGCATCCAGCCAGGGCTAACTCACCATGGTAACTCATCTTTGGAAGTTAGGATATCCGTAATGATACTTTGGTGGCTATATAGTTCTTCCTTTTTTGGATATTACATAAGGAGTTGACACTTGTGTAAATCCAGCACAAAGACTGTGTATGCCAGTAGTTGTCAATTGTGATAGGCTGCCAGAGGTGAGGCTGACACAGCTTGATGCCACTAAGTCCAGCTGGTGGTGAGGTTGAGCCTGTATTCCCTGTAGGCACAATATGCATCTACATCTCTGTATACCCGTCCCCCCATCCTGCTCACCAGCTAGTCCAGCTTGCTGCTCATGAGGGGCTTGCTGCCCATGCTTACCCAGTGCAGGGCAAGAAAACAACAGTTCTGCTGACACAAGACCAGCCTCTTTTATTCTCTTGTTCCCTGTGTTTTCCCATGCTTGTTGCCATTACCTTGTCCCTCTCTTTTGTTGCTGTCCAGACAACCTTTCCCCACCTTTTATCCTTCCCATTGCAAGACTTCAGGAGTTCCCAAGTGCATTTCCCAGGAGCCTCATGAAGTGTCCCCTGCACTGGCAGTAACCTTGCAGTCTGCAAGATCCTGCAGGAAGCATCTCCCGCTGACCCCCCCGTGCTGGGTGTCAGCCCCCAGCCATGGAGCTGGTAGCTCGCTGGCTCAGCCGTGGCTCCCCTGGGACTCCCTGGCTCAGACCAGGCTGGTGGGCTGCCTTCACTGACTGGGGTCCTTGTGAATGGGGATGATCACCCAACTTGGCCAGCAGCCCGAGTGTACTGCCGAGAGTCCCCATTTCCGACGTATCTGTTCAACACTTCCCCACCCCAAGGGAGCTGCAAGTTGCCACCAGTGGCTTCAGCTCTAGATCTTGTCATAGGTGTCCATAGTGAGTGAAAGCTGTGGAGATCTCTCTCAGCTGCTGAGTTTTACTGACTCATCAGGCCGTTTCCATATGTTTCATCTATCTGTTAATAACGTTTACTTTCATTTTTTCCTAGGCAGAACTGAACTCCTTGAACCCTTGTGTCGGTTTATTTAAATTAAGTGTGATTTGAGTGCAAACTGATTTGGGCAAATTATAATTTTTTTCTCCTTTTTTTTTTTCTTCTTCTCTGGCCAGATCTCTTAATGGCTCATAGAGCAGACGGCTCCCTTGCGTTTCTTGTGCTGGATTTTCATTTACTAAAACATCCCCTTGCCTGATCCTCTGTGAAGCTTTGTAACCACATGGAAGCAGTTCTTCCCTATGGAAATGGATATCAGGGCTCCCACTGGGTCTAGTAAGAGTTGTATTTAGAAAAGTAATTCCTAGGCATTCCCAGTTCATATTACTCTCCATGTCTTTTCAGGCCCACACATTTTTTGGGTTAAAGCACACCCTCTCCTTGCCCATCTGTTCCCCTGCCCTCTCTTACAGAAGAGGGGCTGGCATGTTGTTCTCAGGTCTTTCTTAAGGAAAGGAGGTTCATTTGTGCCTGTGGGTTTAAAAGAAGACATGCAAATAGAGAGACAAAACAGCTTTTGCCTTAGAATTCTGTTTTTCTGAGACCGTAAGATCCACTGAGGTCACGGAAGGGATTGCATGACCCTGAGAAGAGAAGAATGGAGTCCTATGTAGAATACTTCATACACCTAGACCTCCAGTTGCCTGAATCAGCTGTACCCTTTTTTTTTTCATATTCAGATTTAGGTTTAGACTGTAGTTTCTGCTTGCACAAATACTTTATTGAGAACAAATACAGCTCAGTGGAAATATATTGTGAACATAGTTGTTGCCTATGTGTGCCTACTTTATTAGGCACATTTATAGTATGCGACATTTCTGTTTCTCTTCTGATCTAATATAGTAAAAATAGTACATCAAATTAAATTAGCTTCATTTTATATTTATTCAGTAGTGGATGTAGTGTCTTGCAGGATCTGCTTTTTATTTTTAAAACAAATCAAACAAATGAAACATAGTTATTTCCCGGTAATTTCATTTCTTTCTAATTATAATTTTCAGAAGCAAGTGGTTTTGATATTAGAAAGATGTAGTATGCATTATGCTGATGTTCATTAGGTAAGAATGACATGGTGAATTCACAGAAGGGGAGAGACAACAAATTGTTTGAGAGATTGAATTTGAATTTCTGTAATTTCTCATTAAAGCCCAGATTCATTAGTGAAGTATATCAAACAAGAGCAATTTTCTGTCTCACAGTTCTGTGTGATCTCTGTTGCAAAGGATGTTTTCAAAAGAAACAGAAGAAATTCTATAAAGCAGAGGATTTGTTTTTCTGTAAATTAAAGTTACATAGCTAGCTCTGTATGATGCTTTTCTTTCAATTTTGCTTACCAGTTTTCTATAGCATTGCTGTATCTGCATGCTCTGTATTGGCCTTGCTGCTGTTGTGAAGCTGTTGTCAGTGTTGGGCTGGTGGCTGTGAAAGTGTGCCCATGTTCAGTAAAGTTTTGTATGATTGCATTGCCCCAATTTTAAGAGGTGTAGCTGTACCACTGACTCCCAGTGGAATTACTTCTTGTTCCCATTGTCTCTTATGCTACTTACAGACATAGCATTAATAAAATGCCAAGCTTTTTAAAAATCAAACCGGTTACTACACATCCGATTCTCTTTGCAGACAGATTAGCAAATGGGAGGACAGTAAAATCCCCTTGCTTTGGGAAGAAGTGGCAGTTGGATGATCAGCCACTGTGACCTGATGTTTAGTGGAAGTTTGGTAAAAACGTACAGGGAGTGTTCCAAAGGCAGAGCTCCAAGTCTTTATTTTATTGAAAATGCAGTCACTTTCATGTGACCCTTTTGCTCTTCTTAAAAATGGAAGTGGCAGGGTTTTGCAGTTTGCAGAGGAGCAAAGCTGTGTTGTCTGTGTCACTTGGATTTTCATTGCATAATGTACTCATAGGTGCATATACCTAGCTAAACTAGGCAGACATTAGATGTGACATTCTGGTTGTGTATCTGATGACTTGGAAATCTCTAGCAAAAACTCAGTCAACCTACCTATTGGGAAACAGGTAGTAAATCACCTATTGGGATTGAAAATATCGCTATTTGGTAGGAGACAATCAGTGTGAAAGGCTGATACCCTGTGAATAGCAATAGTTTTGCTTCATTGAATAACTTACTGTGAGGAAGGATGGTTTCCATCTGGTATCTGTGATAGAGGAGATCTCTTGTTATCTAGCACAGACTATCTGTGGCACTAACACAGTTCAGTGTCATTCCTGAGTATTTGTTTCCCACTTATAAAACAGAATCATCCAGGTTGGAAAAGACCTTCAGCATCATCAAGCCCAAACACCAACACAGCATTGCCCGGCTTACAAGCAGAACACATTCCCATGTGCCACATCCATCTGTACCCTAAGCTCCTCCAGAGATGGCAGCCCCACCATCCCACAGGAAAGCTGTGGCTTTCCCTCCAGGGCATTGTCCTGGCACCTTTGATGGTGTTTCCACAATTGCAGAGGTCCAGAGAGAATGCAGCTGAGAACAAGAGCAGGAGGTATATCCTATGGTGGTCCACCAGCTGCAGAAGTCAGGAGGAGGGAAGGAAAGGCTTATTTCTGTTTCCTTTGGCTCAGAGTTTTGGGTCTGAGTAACTTGGGGTGAAATAGTCAGTGATTTGTGTGGTGATGGTTTTTTTTGGTTGTGGTTTGGGTTTTTGGGTTTTTTTGTAACGCTTGAAATTTATTTGCTTTTACTACAAACTCCTTTGTTATTAAATGTTGTTAATTAAAGCTTTTTGATCTGATTGGGTCATTTAGGCCAATTTTTTTTTGAATTTTCGTTTGAGCACTGAGGATCTTGCCCTTAAAACTGCTAAATAATTTAACCTTATGTTCCCACAGCCTTCTCAGTAGGAGCTTAGAGCACTGCACACCCCAGGAGGTGACTGTATCTTCATGAGGCCAGGTCATGCACAGTCTAGCATAATTTAAAAATAGGATGAAGGTTTTCAGATGCGTTTTGATAGATACATCATGGTGTTGTGTAGAGTAATAGTTCCTGTGGCCTAATATATCACCGAAAGTATTTTGTTAAACAGTAAAATCTTGCTATATTTTTCAGGCCCTCTGTTACTTGTGTCCTATTGTGAAAGAAGGCTGCTATTTTTCCTTTCAATTTTGCTGGTGCAAATAAGTGGTACAGCTTTACTGTTCCGTTTCACCACAGGCAGTAATTTCAAATGGTTATACCACCTCTTTTGGGCTTAATGACGCTGTCAGATGATGGAAAGTGAGTGACCTTTCAAAACAGAGCGAACTATAATCACTCTGCAGCCGAGTTCCTGGTTTTCTGTTCTGGAAGGAACAGCCTCCGCAGTAACCTTCTGGCACCCGAGGGGGCTGTGAGAGAGACGGGGGTGTTTATTGATCAGGTGCTCGCATGACTCACATCACCAATGCCTCTGTGATAAACAGTTCTGTGAGCAGGTGAGCAGTTTGACCCATGTCTGCTTGTAAGTTCTCCAGGGGAATTCTTTTGAGATTAAAATGTGGTGTACCCACCCACTTGCGCCAGTATTACCTGAAGGTTTTTCTGGGTGAATTCTCTTCCCTCGAGACCCCAAGCCTCAAATTTGGGAAACAGTCTTCACATGTGTGGATACTTATGTTATTTTGGCTCTCCCTACTTGTAACTATTTGCAGTTTGGTGTTTGTATGTTTTGTGCATCCTGATATGCCTCAGATGACACTCCGTATCTTGGTAAAACTGACCCAGATTTTAAGATGTAGATGTCTGAATCAGATTTTTTTAATCTCTATATTTAGGTTGCTCTCTACAATACCCTCAGTAAACAGGATGACAAGCACTTGCAGCTGCATTACTGTTTCCACTGATGCTCTCTGTGGAGTCTGGGCCACTGCTAGCTGAGCAGTCCTTCTAGTGACTGCAAGTGCATGTGGTGCCAGGGAGACATCCAGGACGAGTTATTCTTCAGTGTTTGATCCTTTCTTCTTTCATTCTGTAGGTTAATTGGTTTTGTTGTCTTCAAGCCATCTAATTTTTCTTTACGTTAAGTCTTCCAAGCTCTGTCTTTATAAAAGGTTCTGAGGAGATCTTCAGATTAAGAGCTCTGTGTTAGTGAAAGGCTAACTGGTCTTAATGTCACATTAGCGGAAGACTGAAGTTTTCTGGCTGTGTTTACTTTCATTCTCTAAATGTACTAGAAATGCTTAATATAATAGATTACAGCTAATAATAGGTTACAGCTGAAAACAAAACTTATACTTTACAGGTTGTTTCCCATCTTCTGGATGCTTTCCAAATTTTGGTGATAGTTTTGGTGGGTGAACATGGTAAATAGTGCAGTCAGAGCAAAGAGTAAGGAAGAGATGAAGGGAGTACATCATGACCAACATTTTTTAATTGCAGATTTGCTCATGAAGAAGCTGACAGAAAGATAAACCTTCACTTTCTGTCCTGAAAGTTTTGACTATGATATTTCATGGGACCAGGATTTCATTGTGTGTTTTGAAAAGCATGCACCAATTTTGAGTACATTAGCATGAGTCATATTTTACCATTTTCTCAAAGGTATTTACATGCTGGCCTCATAAAAGGTGCTTAGGTAGCCAAATCCCTTTTAAGATACCTAAATTTCTATCAAGGTCTGCAACAGAATGGAAATTTTTATACCTTTGTGAGTACATTGCAGCATCTAAAATGGTGGATATGTACTGATGGTATTTTCAAGGGAATATAAACAGTTTAGTTTTCTAACTGCCTTTTCTACACAATTATTGTTGACTAATTATTTTTAAAATCTGGACTCTAAGCCTTTTTTAAAAAACTGCTGATGGTTCCTGCTGATTTCTCTTGGAGATGTAGTGGTTCAGCACACATGAAAGGTAACTCAGTGACTATAAAGCTTTGTAGTTACGGATTGCTTTTTTAAAAAGTGTGCATTTTTTCTTGCTGGGAGGCATATGACAAGACACAGCTGGGAATAGAACCATCTCTGCCTTTGCAAGAATACAGGGGCTTCCTAAACCAGTGCTTCATCTGACATGTAATTAGTTTTTGAGAAGACTGGGATCTAATTAAGACTAGTAGAGGGATTTTTTAATTTTATCTTTACAAATTAAAATGGTATTTAAAATCTTAACTACATGTTGGGGTAGGATACTAAAGTTATCTGTTGTTTTTTGTTCTATAGTTTGCTTAGCATTTTCTGTAGAAATGTCTGCCAGACAATATTGAAATATGGTTTATTTGGGTGTAGTATAAAATTAATATTGTGTGAACAGTCATGCATCTTGAAGCATTCTTTGGCTCAAGAACAGCCCATATATTTAAAATTGTTCTTTATTAGATGAGCTACTACTAAATATACCTAAATGCCAAAAAAAAAAAAAAATTCAGTATGCTTTCTGTTGCTTTTTGTCATGAAGAAGAAACAGACTGTGTGATATTCAGGATTAGCTAAAATTCGTGAGAAGGTGGAAGAACTGTTTCAGATCCTCACCAGTGCTGCCACTTCAAATGTATAAAAAGCTCTTGAACTGAAATTCCCTGCTGCTGTTATTCTGCACCCTATTGAAATATAGTACTGGGTTATGCTTTGAATTTTTTTCCCTGAGTCACATTGAGAGTTGTCAATGTCATATTCAACCTACAACTTTGGAGCTACTAGTGAGAAAGGGAGGTAACATTTTGCTCATTAACATTTTACTCATGGAAATTAGCAATAGGAAACACAGTTGTTAGTAACATTGCCAATACAAATTTTTTACATTAATTTTACTTAAACTCCTTCTCCATCCTGGCTTTAAATAGTTGCATGGTTAGCGCTCTACCCATTCCCTGGAAGACTAACTCAAAGTTTAATGGGGTTCTCCATTTTTGATAACTCAGTCAAGTTATACTCTTTCCTCTAATTTTACATGGATATGGCTTGCCATTTTCCCCTGGGCCATCATGTAAAAATTACACCCATCTTCATGTTAGCACTCTGCAAAACATGTTGCAGCAGTCATCACATTTCCTACCACACTTGATCAGTGATTTGCCATGCTCTGTGTACCTGGCTGTCTGGACCCACATAAATAGTTTTGCTCACTGGCCGCTCTTCCAGATTTGGGCTTGTTTTTTAATGACTGCTGTATTCCCTTCAATTTACTGACATCTTTCTAATGCTAAGGACACCAGGACTGAATGTTGCGCTAGAAGTGTACCTGTAACTCTCATACCTGAAAAGAAAGGAATAAAAAAATATTCTTATGTAATTTCGTACTGAATTTTCCATTTTATTTGCTGTTTGTGAGTGCATGCTCTTCATGACCATGGCACAGTGGCAGAGATAGGTATCCCAGTGAGGCTCCAGGTGTGGGGAATGACCTACTCTGCTTTCCATGTTGCACCTTTCATCACTGTAATTCTTGGGTCTTTTGGACGGAGGAGACAAACCCCACTGGCATTGCCCCAGCCATGTAGCACTTTCTTTTGTGTCTCTTAACCAAAGAAAACAGAATGGTTTTGACCATGTTAGTGTAATGGGACAGGAGGATGAGCCAACCCTTCAGGTTTGCGAGCAGTCCTTGCAGCTGTGTGCAGGAACAGCAGGTGTTGCCTTGGATTTAAATTTGTGCAGGATATGGATCAGTGCTGTACCACAACCTAGCCATTTTCAGAGGTGCAGGACTTCACCTTAATGATTTGAAGATGGGACTGCGTGTACCTGTACACAATAGATAAATAAGTGGCTGTAGGTATGCCAGTGGTCCTAAATTATGTGAATGGATTATATTGGCATAAATAAGCTGCTGTGGGCAATTTCAGAGGTAACTTTTATTGAAAATCTTGCTCTGTGGGATTTTGTTACATTGAATGTGTGCACTTTTCGTTTAGAATAGTTTTAAAAGCAATAGCTTGACATTCAAATAATATATTTGGAAGTTACATATTAAATTTGTACGAATGATAAGGGAAGTTGCAAGTATGGAAAATAGAGAAAAGAATAATTTTATTTCATAAATACAGTATTTCAGCTGTACCAAGAAGTATTGAGGGATGACTTTAGGGGGAAAGGGAAAAATTTGAGTTCTGTGAGATATATCGAAGAATGGATGAGAAAGAGTCTTTAAATCTGTTACTTTTTCCTGCACAGCAGTGCCTGTCGCACACCTCATTAGATAAACAAGCAAAATGCCAACTAATTAATGAATGTCTAGAGTGGTCGAAGAACAATGCCTAAGATTTTCCTCCTTCGCTGAGCACTGCATGCAAAGGAAGGCAGCCCTTCCATTTGTTAGGGATGTAATGAAGTTAAACAGTGAATATCTCCAGGGATTTATACGGGCTTAATTTTTGGTTTTCATAACTGCTAAGATGCTGGAATTATAAAATTATCAGGTAGAATTTCCTATGACAAGCTCCTCTCTTCTTGGATAGCCGTAACTCTTCAGTTTGCAGTTTGTCTTGTGTCTCTGCCTCAGGTTTGTGGTTGTTTCTTTTTGTGTCCTTTTATTTTAGTTTGAAAGACTGCAACATGAAGGCTTTGTGCAGGGGCTGGACAAGGTGTTTCTGTTTAGTTAATCTGAATTGAAAATCCAGTTACTTGAATTAGAAGCACAGTAGCCTCAAAACAGCCTTCCAGAAGGAGCAACATGGGTCAAACCCTCATGGCTTTAAGATAACTGGCTTCAAAAAGAGCATATTACAGTATCTTCTAACAGCAGTGCTCCAAAATTAAAAGATAGAAGCTGAAGAGAGGAAAAACTTTCTTCTCTAAACCCTACCCCCAAAAAAAACAGCCAAAAAACTCCCACAAAACCACAAACGCCATCAAAAAAAACCCCAAAACCCCCTGAAAACCCAAATCAAAGCAAAATCAACCTCTAGAAAGCACATGGTGGAAGAAGATGGACCTCATCATGTAAATGAGGTGCCCAAAGGCACATGAAACTACATGCTGCTCTGACTGCTCCTGAACTGGGCCAGGAGGTTACTGTCCTGAGTGTGTTTTGTGCTCTGTTTCCTGGGAAAGACTGAAATTGGATGAAGAGCTAATGGGAAATATGCAGGGCGAATTCAAACCCACAGGATCAGTGGAGAGAAAGAAGGATAAATAAGAGGAGTGTAAAATGTATCCATGTTGAGAAGAGGGAGCTGGACCCAGTCAAACAGGGGAACTTGACGAACAGGAGGCTTTAGTAGTTCTGAGTGAAGTGGTCAGATTCTGGAAGAGTCTGATTGTGGACAACCTGGTTTTGCACATGTATTTTTATTTATTTTTGCACACATATTATATTTGAATGTAACTCCTTCCAGAGTGACACACAGCACATATGTTTTCCCTCCCTCCCAAGTGTTCCTAATTTGCTAATTTTACTTTTAGAAGTGCCCTCGTGTTTGCTAAAGTAATGATCAATCCTGTGGACTTTGATGTATTTACTAGAAGTTGTCATGCCTTTTTTGTTGGAAGCTGTGCTAAAGGGAAATGTTTGAGCTCCAGTTTTCTGTGTCCCCTTTATTTGAATGACGTGCTAAATCAAACAGGGCTTTATAAGTAACATTTCCCCATTTGATTCAGCTGCACTTCAATTTCTTGAGAGGGCCAGTAGCTCAGTTATTCTTAGTGACAAGTGCAAACTATAATAATTTTGACTCAGTGCCTCTGTACCCCCAGGTTATGTCAAGAAACGAAAGCAGTGCCGTTTTTGATGCACTGGCACTGCTCATCTCTCTTTGGAGTGGTTCTGATCTGTCATCAATAGATGTGCCTGGGACTTTTCATATGTCATCACACATGCACATTCTCCATCATCCGGAGGAAAAGATTACTCAGAGTCACTTGTTATTCTTTTCTGTATAATTGCTGGTGCATCATGGGAAGCTATGATGTATGGTGAATGGGGCTTGTGCACAAATTTCAATTCTTGACAAGCATCCATCTATATCTAGGAGCAGAAAATAGCTGTGACTAATGATGGGTCATCAGTTGTCGGATCACAGGGAATACAGGAGCTCATTGAACTAAGGTGTTTCCGGAGATCTAAAGTGGCCTGAATGTCTGTAAAAAAAATTGCTGAGATGCAGACATGTACATTCAAGACATTTTAAAGCGTACTTCAAAAGTTCTTTAGAAATCCATCAAGATTGTTTTAGTGAAGAATCGAGAAAATAGTATGGATCTGAAATGGCTGGGAGTCCAGTTGTGTAGCAGGATGCAAATATTAAAAAAAAAAAAAAANNAAGGAAAAAAAAAGCCGAAAAGATTTGCACCCTTTGGAATACATACTGAAAATTTTAGCAAAGTAACAAAATACTTGTTTCTAGGAAATAACAGAAGTGTGGTAGGGGGCCAGAAGTCTTTTATTTTCTGTGCAACTTGTCTGTAATCTTCTCTAACAAGTACTGTAGTCTCCCTTGGACTTCACTGGGATTTAGTTCAAGTTCTAAATTCTGTAACAGAAAATAAATTAGTCTTTAATATGGTGAGATTATTCTTGCTGCGCTTGACTGACAGTCACTTTTTCCATAGCTGTGCAAATATATGCATAAAAACTTAGGTCCACCTCCTTTTAATTTTTGTCTCATTTGTGGCTTCTTATGCTTTCTCCCAGAACAGAAAGTTGTTCTTCACTACTCATTATTCTATTTAATAGCATCAGTTTCAAAATCACTGATTTAAAAAAACGTGGAAGTCCTGTGCTTCAGTAGTTACTTCCCCGTGTGAAAGAGCAAAAGCCCATGTAATTGTTTGTATTTTAAAAAACCTGATGCAAGTTTTTATTTCCAGAAGCATGGTATGAGATCACTACTCTCTTCCATATTTCTAACTATCATGATTCTAATGTTGTTTGTCTGCCAGTGTGTTTGGAGATACACGTCACTTTGTGGTTAGTGTTTTATGCAACTGAAACATTTACCTAGTTCTGTTTATGGTTTTGTCACATTAGTGAGACTGTATTGTAAAGGTATCATGAATGAATGGAGTGCAGCATGTACTGATTTATATTGGCTAATAATATTCATGGATTCACTAAGTTTTGTGAACTTTTTTTGTTGTCTCCCTCAACTCCAGCAAGGCTTTCATCATTGTCTCTCACAATATCCTCATGGCAAGCTCAGGAAGTGTGGACTGGATGAGAGAACAGTGAGGTGGATTGAGAACTGGTTGACAGCAGATCCCAGAGGGTTGCAGTCAGTGGCACAGGGTCATGTCACTAGTGGTGTACTCCAGGGGTTAATACTGGGCCCAGTATTGTTTAACTTCATCGGTGGTTTGGAGGAAGGGGGAGGTGCCTCCCCAGCAGGTTTTCTAATGGCACAAAACTGGGAGGAGTGGCCAGTACCACACAGTGCTGTGCAGCTCTTTGAAAGGACCTCGACAGGCTGGAGAGATGGGTAGAGAGAACCTTCTGAAATTCAGCAGAGACAAATGCAGAGTCCTGCACATGGAGGAGGAATAACCTCAGGTATCAGCACAGGCTGGGGACTGACCTGCTGGAAGGCAGCTCTGCTGAGGAGGACCTGGGGATCCTGGTTTCTATGAGCCAGCAGTGTGTCTTTGTAGCCAAGAAGGACAATGGTATCCTGGGTTGCTTTAGGAAGAGCAATGTCAGCAGGTCAGGGAGGTGATCCTCCCGCTTTACTCAGCCCTGGTGGGTGAGGCACATCTAGAGAGCTGTGTCCAGTTCAGAGCTCCTCAGTATGAGAGAGGCATGGAACTCATGGAGCAGGTCCACTGGAGGGTGACAAAGATGATCAAGGGACTGGAGCATCTCTCTTATGAGAGGGCAGGCTGAGGAAGCTGGGCTTGTTCAGCCTCAAGAAGAGGTGACTGAGAGGACACTTTATTGTCCGTGTCTGCAGGGAGGGGTCAGAGGATGGACCAGGCTCTGCTCGTGGATGCTGAGCAATGGGACAAGAGGCAGTGGGCAGTAAGTGATGCACAGGAAGTTCCACCTGAACAGGGAAGAACTTTACTTTTCAGGTGACCAGCCACTGGAAAAGGTTGCCCAGAGAGGCTGTGTAGTCTCCGATAATGGAGATATTCAAGAACTGTCTGGCACAATCCTGTGCCCTGTACTTTGGAGTGGCCCTGCTTCAGCAGGGAGGTTGGACCAGATGACCCACTGTCATCCCCTCCAGTCTGACCCATTCTGTAATTCTGTGATTTGTAACAGAATAATAGCATAGCTGAGGTTTGAAAAGGCCTCTAAGATCATCAAGCTCAACCATTAATGTGGCGTCACCATATTCACCACTAAACCATATTCCCAAGTGCCACATCCATACACCTTCTCAGTACTTCCAAGGATGGTGATTCCATCACTTACCTGGGAAGTCTGTTCCAATGCCTGACCACCCTTTTAGTGAAGAAACAGAATAAAATTTGTGTTACATAATTGTAAATATGCATTTATAAGTACATTCTAAAACTCTCTATTCTTTTGCTGAAGAAAAATATGAATGCCAGCAATAATTGATTACAAAACCTACCAGATAAGAAAATCCAGAATGCTGCCATAGGTCTGTGCATGTTTCTGAATATGAGCTTCAGTGGAGCACTTCCTCAGCTGATGTGTGCTGAGTGGGATGCAATCTTTCAAAAGCTCCAGAGTGGAAAAGGAGTATTATTTTTCCCGTACTTCTGTTGTATTTTAAGAGCTCCACTGAAATGTGATGAAGTGTTTCTCAGCACAGCACTCATACATACCAAGTGATGGAGTGTCTTGCTAATTTACTTGTTCATAATTTGTTGAAAAACCTCACATCTATCATTGACTCATACTTGTGGCAGTTGAACACCAAATGGAGAGTTTTTATTAAGTTTCTTTGTCCTAGCAATACGTAACACAGTAGTAATTTTTGCTTATTTTTCAGTTGCTGTTGAAGTTACTTTATTTGTTCTGTTTTCAGCATAGAATGAAGTGGTTGTCTCCAGGCTATGACTTTACGAGACCTGCCTTTTGGTGGTGTCCATTAAATAGAAGATACCTTTTTTCCATGGAAAATTGTTACTTCTGGCTTCTAAGTCTCTTCCGTTTTTATTAGCATGCATGTAATCTGTGTACAAATTGGAAGAAAGGCTTGGCATTGGAGCCTTTTACAGTGTGTTTAAATACTAGTTTTGAATTATACTTCTCTTCACATAGTCTAATTCACATGAGGTAAATAACAAAAAAAACCCCCAAAACCCAGATGGTTTTTCTCTGTTAACTAATCCAGCTCTTTTTGTGTAAATAGTGTACCTAGTTTTTCATCTCATCAATACCTAAATGCCTTCATCTCCTACCAGTTCTCAAAGCATTTGTTCAGAGGTCATCTATTTCAGAAATACAATTTGAAAATTTTGTTTGGGTGCAATCCCACAGTATGTGTTCTGAAAATCCTGATTTCCACCCTGTATTTGTGATGTGGTTTATTGTCAGGTTATAAGGTTTCAAACTGGATCTCAGAACAGAGAGTGTTGAGAGTGGCTTGTGTTCATGGTGAAATGCTTTTTGGAACCAATTTTGTTTTGTTTGAGGAAAAAGGTTGGTCAGAAGTAAAGCAATATGGATGGTCTGGTTTCAGGATCAAATGGTGGTCTTATTGAAGTAGAAAAGGAGACTGAAGTGACAGTAATAGAAATCCACTGAATAATTTGGAAGAATTTTCTAAGATAAGGAAACAAAGACTTGAAGATGGCAGTATTTACTGTATAATTACTGGACATGCATGAAATGTTGATCTGCTGTGGCATGTTATGTGTAGATATTGAAAATGTAGGAATTTTGTGGGTTGATAGCTAGAAAGCAGTCTTTTCAACTGGACCTTACTCCTTTCTGCTTCTTCACCTAAAAAAGAGTAAAAGCATCATGTCTGTATCATGTTGGACTTTTAGAAATATTATGTTGGTTATTTAAAAGGTCCTTTGGCCCAAACTTGTCACCAGCATACTTTTTTGTATCAGAGTTTCAGTAGTATTTTATTAATCTCACCAACTTGTTCAAAAGCTGACCCAGGTATATAATTAATACCACAGTAGCATTTATTACTTAAAGTTTATTCATAGCTTCTTTTGCTGAGGCTTACTGTTCTTCTTAAGGTATAAAATTTTCTGCATCCCATTAACTTACTGCATTAAATCATTGATGAGGTAGAGCTGAGATTTTGGCATATCTTAAAAAAAATCTTTTCTGAATTCTGTAGATCCAGATGCATTATGATTAAGTCCTATTTGCTCTTTTCTTCTATTTTGTTATAGACTGCATTAGGCTACCATCAGATTCCACATGACAAAAAATCTTGTTTTCTTCATCAAGTTTACAAGCTACAACATTAGGACATAGAGCTCTGGCTCTAATAGAGGTGACTAAAACTGGAATAGAAACTAGATCACAATTTCCACACTTAATAAGGCAGTAAGTCAGTTGTTGCCATGGGACAGAGCTGGTTGAATTGTCATAACTATTCCACAGACATAAATCTTAGACGTGCACCAGATGCTTCACACTGTTCCTGCTGTGCGAAACAGCTGGAAATTCAGCTTAAAGGATTTCTTTCTTAGAGAGAAGCAATGGGTGGCATAGAGCTGGAGTAACCTGAAATTGATGGGAAGCTACATGCCAGATACAGCATCACTGTTGTGGCTTTAGGATGTGTGTTCGATCCTGGGGTTTGTATCATGATATGTAAAGCTGCAGTTCAAGGCTCGGGAAGCAATCCTACAGATGGATGTAAGGAGGTGAAGCTGGTTGGTTTCCTTTTTATGAATGTGCTTTGTCACAGTAACTTTTGCTTTGCTGTCTTTTTCAGTTTTCATAAGTGTTTTTCTTTGCCCTGAAGATACAGTTTCAGGGTAACATTTTGCCTGGTAGTATAACCATTTAAGACTCTCCACTCCTTTTTAACTAGCTTTGAGAAATTGTAATAATGTCAAATGCAGATGAATCTGCTTATTTTGTATCCAGTTGGGAAAGATTAATTTGAAAAATAGCAATTACGTGGTGCATACCCATCTAGTTGATGAATTAGTTCTCCGAAGGAGATGAACCCTTGCAGAATAATTTTATTGTGAAAGGAGTGGAATGGTTAAAACACATTGGAAAATTCTTGCAATGAGACCCCTCTGGGTAAAATTGTTACTAAGCCAAGGCTGTTGATGTTAATATTATTTCAGGCAATAAGAAGTTTACATTAAAAACATGTAAGCTGTGAAATATGACAGTTCCCACTTATTTCTCATATGGTATTTTACTGTTTGTTAAATAACAAAAATTTTACTAGGCCATTTCGAGTATGAAGCTTGTTCTAACTTTAAGGGTTGAGAAACATATGTACTGCAGGATGTCTTCTGCAGAGGGTCTGAGCTGAATAAAACAGAAATAGCACCATCATGGAGGTTTTGTTTACACCCAAGAGTTTAACTGTTCCTGTAGCTAAAGCTATATAGCTGAACGAGCAATGGTGAATGTGTTTATGGGAATGGGAATAAATTATACTGCTATAAGCTGTATTTAGTAACTGCAATAAGGTCGTTCAGAGGAACTGCATTGCCAGAAGGAAAAATCATTTCCCTCTCTGGCATAATCATGTTGTACTTCCATGTAAGGGCCAGGCCTAAATTAATTCCAGTTGTATTTCTGAGTTCTTAAATGAGAAAGCTGCTTCAATAAAGGCTTTCTTTGACTTTGGGAGGATTTGACACTGAGAGGTGTTGAACATCTGCATCTTCACTGAAGTATGTGCAGTTTAAGGTGCTGTAAGTCATCACAGTCTTGTGTTTGTGGCTTGGCTCTCAATCTTGTTGAAGTCAGTGGGAAAACGCTTGGGTGGCTGGAGGACAGGAACCCTTAAGAGACCTTAGTTTGCCTGGTATATCTTGTTCACTGTCAAATCAGGTGCGCAGTCCGTAGGAAGCAGTTTATCCTGAAAGCAGAAAAATGTGCCAAAGGGTATGTGACAATCACAGAGGCGAGCTGAGACACAAATCCAAGTTTCATTTTGTTCAGTAGTTTTATTTCCACTTTTTGCTTCTATGGTCCACACATAACTAACACAAGATGACAAGCTGCAGCAAAGCACTACTACCTCCCTCTGGGGGCTCAAGCCATTTATTCTCCCTATTGCTGGATTCACTGGGTCCTGGATCAGACCCTGAGTTTGAACAGTCTGATTTGGGACTATTTCTAACTTGCATTTTCATTAACCTTTTAATTTACTCCACCTCACAAGATGAACAATATATTGTTTAGTTACTAGTTTCCGTTTGGCAGCACCACAGCTGCTGCTGCCAGAGAAAACCACATGATGAAGAAAAAGGAAGAGAAAACTCAGTTCTATCAGGTTTCTGCACATGTGCACGTCGAGTAAGCGGAAGTTAACTTTGAAGTCAAATCCAGCTTCAGAGTTAGGTTAGGTTTCTGAGGTCCTTACCCAGCTGAGTTTTGAGTATCTGCACTCACGAAAGCTGTGAAACTCCTCAGCCCCTGTTCTCATTCTCAATATTAGAACAAACCCATTCACAGAAATTCTGGAGCCAGCAAAGAGGTGTGCAAGCAGCCAGTCTATAAGCGTAAGACGGAAGGAGCACTTTCAGTAGTAGAAGGAAGAAGTCATGGTTACAAACATTTCTAGAAGATGGGGTGTGGTGAGAATAGGCACTCAGTTAACTTCTCGGGAATTTTTTTGTAGCAATCTTTTCTTTCTGCACCACAGAGCAAAGTTCTCTAGACATGACTGCACTAAGAATAACATTTCCTTATTTTGGAATATTTCCCTGTTTAAAGTAGTGATATGTTACATGAAGACAGATTAATTAGATTTAAATAACCCAGTCCTCAGGGAAAATTCTCCAAGATGAGGGGATACAGATGCTGCCTATTCAAAATGCCTAAAAATAATTAAAACAGAAAAGTTGTAAAATGTTGAACTCGCACAGTGATGGGATTTTAATCAGCTTGACTGAAGCTATCTAGTTGTGTGGCAAAATCCATGGTCAGGTCTTAAAAATATTCCTTCTGCTTCAATTTATGAGAACATTTGCAGCTGTTGAAGGAACAGGCATCTTTGTGTCTTAAACAATACATAAAATACTCTAGAATAGACAATGTGCAGAAACAGGTGACAGAGCTGTGAGTTAATAGGTTGACTGATGGAAGCAAGTGTGAGGGACCTACTTTTTCATATTGATTGACTCTTACAGTCACGGGATTGTGAAAGTGGAACTCATTTAATGAAAGCCCTTGGGAGAGAAAAATTAAAAATCATACCTGGCTTCAGTTTCTTGTCTACATGGAAGCTGTATTCATGTAATTTAAAGATCCTCTGGACCAATTTTCAGCAGTTTTTCGGCAAGTGCAGTACATACCAAAACTTCTTAAGAGGAATGTACTCTCCTGCTTTGACTTAACTCACTACAGACATGAACCCACACCATCTATTATTTAAATGTGTAAGTTGACACAGTTTATAGGATTTAGAGTTGGAAAGAATATGAATTATACAACAGAAACCTTTCAGTGTGCTTCAGAGTTGAATGTTTTTAATGCAAAATTAAGATGCACACTAAACTTAAAACCAGAAGGACTTGGTGGGTAGTTAGATAACTGAGCAGACCGTTTGTCCTGCTCTCAGCAGTGGGTTTAGCGAAGATCTCACTGGAAGGTAGGGAAAGCAGATGTGAACTATGCTGCAGAACCAGGAGGATGCTTCTGAGTGACTGTTTTCTGATGAAACAGATTCAGGGAATCCACATAGTGAAGCTGCTCTTTAGTGTGACTGTGGCTCTCTCAAATTATAATTTGAACAC
Source organism: Platysteira castanea (assembly GCA_013397175.1). Lineage (NCBI taxonomy): Eukaryota > Metazoa > Chordata > Aves > Passeriformes > Platysteira > Platysteira castanea. The sequence goes on along the minus strand of VYXC01003762.1, from coordinate 104,403 downwards.
AGCTTGACAAAAAGGTACAGATACTACATAAAGTGCAGAGTTTTGATGGAAGGGAGGAGCCCAAGATATCCAGAGCCTTTGCTGAAACTAACAGAAATATACAAAAATGAGAAAGGCCTCCTGCTGAGTGTTGAGTCAAACACAAAAACCAGATATAGGGAAAACTGGACTTTACTAGTTCTCTAGTTCTGGTGTTCAAAGAGTGACCTTTCTTTTAATCAGAAGTACACGTATTGTGAAATATTACACTAAAGGGAATATAATGCAGCCTTGATACTCCTTTTAAGAACGCTGAAATCAGGATGTGCCGATTTAGCAAAGTAAGCTTTCAAAATGGGCATGACGCTTTTTATTTTCAGCTGAGCACTTCAAAAACCATCAAAATAGATGTTACCTTCTGTTCTGGAAACTGTCAGGAACCTATAAATAAGCATAAAATAATACAGGAGCAGGGAAAAGTGTTGTGCCAGCAGTTAATGTTGTTGTTTCTAATTTTGTTGTTGTTTTTTTTTTCTTTTTACAGTGTGTCCTATTCAGTGCATGTCTCTGAGGACTACCCAGGTACAGTGCAATATTCTTGTCCATGACAAATGTATACATGTTACCACAGTTTGCTGTATTCAAATGAGAATATCTGAAAGGGTGTTTATGTCTTCCAGGTGCATCTTGTGCTACTCATTTTCCATTAGTTAAGATTATTTTCACACTCATTTTTCCTTTTCAGGCATCATTTATCAGCTGGGTCAGGGTGAGAACACAGGTGCATGAGTTTAGGTGGATCGTAGTTTGGGATGCTTTCTGTGTCTGGGGCCAATAGCAATAGGAGTGAGAAGGTGCCCAGCTTCTCTTTGGCATGGTAGATAAAGCTTGATCTTTCAAGAGCCCGAGCAGCCTGGCGCAGAGCCAGCGGAGCACTTCTGCCTGAGACCTTAATGAGGCTACTCGTGTTCTCCAAGTGAAGCCTGCAGAGTCTGCGCCAGTGCCTCTCGGGGTCAGTTGGAGCCAAGAGCTCGTGTGTGGCTCTTGGGTAGTGTTGACTTGCAGAGCTGCTCAGTCCTGCCTCCCTTGCCTACTTTGAGCTGACTTGGCAAAAGTATTTGCATAACCACGTGGCCAGTCTTGACAAGGGGTGTTATTCATAGGAAACAGAAGCAGGTAAGAACAAAAACAAGTTGTCAGGGAGGTTATTTCCCCAGTTTCCTTCACAAAGAGACTACACAGACCCTGCAGGCGACACAGGCTATCAGAAGCAGAAGAGGGAAGCAGGGATGACAGGTGCTGTGCAAGTAAAGGTTCATGGTAGTGCTGTTGGACTGCACCACACTGTGCACCTGTGATTATTTAATAGTGCCAGTACCGTGAATGATATGAAACCCTCTGTCCTTTTTTGATCTTTATCTGTAGCTTCCCTGAAATGTTTCTCAAAGAAATATATCCTGTTGCTTTTAAAAGCTCTGAAGAAGTGTGACTTTGATCTTCTTCACTGATAAGCAGTAGGTTCTGTCTGATCAAAACACTAGTGTTTGAGCAAGATGGAGAAAAAAATCAACAGTGGTGCTGCAGTAATAGTTTCTGTGAAAGAATGCTAACAACCTTTATTAGATTTATTTTTTTAACCAGTAAAAACTGGAGAGGAAAATGGTACTGATATTAGTCTATTCAACATCTAGAAATGGGAGAAACTGAGATTTGTAAAATGCACAGTCATACCAGTGATAATGGTATCTGAATGAAAATGGATTTACTGACTACTGCTTTGAGCTAACAGTGAACGGAGGGACAAATAGCTGAAAAACGTCTTCACCATGTGTTTTTTTTCTTCCATTAAATATCACAAAATTTGACCTCTCGGAACTTATAAGTAAATGGTAAGCTGAAGCACTGAAGCAGCAGTAGTTACTCACACAGCACATGAGATCTCATTTCCTGGCAAACTCTTCTGTCTGATAGACCTCAAAATTTCCTTGTGAATGTTATTTGCAGCATGTCCCTGATAGCCTACAAGCCTGAGTGACTTTAGTGTCCCTAAAACCTGATAAATATTCTGTGCCATCACGCCCTATATTTTAAAGGCAGATAGCATTTGAACATTTCACACTGTAGTTAGCTTGGAGCAGAGAGTAAACCAGCACATGTTTACTGATTAAAATCCAGCCCTTCAGGGCTTTAGAAGACCTGATTTCATTCACATCTTAAGCTTTTGCAGGATATATGTGTGCTTTATGATGAAGAGATGTTCACTGTGTTCAGAATGATAATGACTTTTTGCCATTTTGCAGCTTTGATCAGAAAACACTCATTTTGACTTGGTGAGCCAGATTCTTTGTCGCCTGTTTTTGTCCTAAATTTCTAACCTAACATTGCTGCTGGCTGTGGCTCCCTTCTCTGACATGTATCTTAAGGAAGGTTTCAGGAACATGTCAGGGTGTGATGTTGTCAAGGCTGGGAAGCTCTGTGCTGATGTCCTTAACTGGAAGGTGTTCTTCAAGTACTGCTGCGAGCTGTTAGAGTTTAGAGCAGCATGTGCTCTCAAATTAAATTTCTCGCAGGATAAATCTTTACAGATTAAGGTTTAAATCCATTAGTGCATAGCTATACCAAACTTGTATCCTGTGTAGATTAAGAGTGTGTAATATAGAGTGGATCAAATTTGTAAATCCAGGACAAGGCTGTCAGAGTTGATCATCAGATAAATTGCTAATGCGTGCAATAAATACATGAAAATAGAAGAGATTAAGTCCCTATACCAGTGATGTAATTCAGCTGAAGTGATACCACCAGAAGTAAATTTTAGATGCCGAAATTGCTGTAATGTATGCAGCATCACCACTTTGGTACTGGTAACAGTGTGTAACTGTTGCTGAATTAGTTCTTAAAGCATCAAATACAAGCAGCTGAGCATTAAATCGTACCTATGGAAACCGTAATGTGACATGACAACTTGCAATAATGGAAGGTGTTTGAAAGTTTTGTAATTATGAGTGAAAGCTAAAAATGTGCTCGCAAAGGCACACTGAGAGCTTAACAGGAATAGTGTTGAGACAGTAATGTCTGAAAGTTACATATTCATTGCTGAAGTTGTGAAAATATAACTGAAAAGTTTAGAGGCAGGTAATAATAGTTTCAGCCAAATATTGTTACAACAATTTTCTCATAACATTGACACAACTGGGGAAAATAATCCTTCTAAGAAGCAGTTACAGAACATAACATCAATGAGTAGACTGAAGTCCCACTAATATGAGTGTATCAAGACTCCAGTGGGAGCCATCAAAGCAGCAGGGATTTTGCTAATGAATTTATGTTCAGAATGATTTGTGTTGGCTGGCAGAAACTTGTAGAACTGCTGTAGTCTTTTATCCCAGTGATTTGTAGGTTACACACCTTTCTTACTCCTCAATAGATTGCAGCAGAGATGGAGAGAACCAGTTTGGCAGCAAGTAGTTTGCTGCATCCCTCTGCTGGGTCCAGGCACTAGGTCCTCCAGTGAAGAGGAGAGGTATGCCTAGGTGTTGAGTGTTAGAAACTGGTTGTTGAAGAAGCAAATCAAAGCCATTATCTTAATTTCAAGTCTCATCAGATTGATGGACCAAAAAAAAAACCCTAATAGCTGCCAAATACCAAAGGGAAAAACACAACTTGGCAGTAAAAGTCATATTATGCAGCTGCCCAGAAAGAATGACAATGGATATAAAAATATAATTAAAATCTATAAAACCTGTAGCCGAGCAGTCCTTTTTTCCATATATGTATGTCTGTTCTGTACAGAACATACAGTTTTTCCTGTTTTCTGAGCAGCAATAAGCTGTAGCACAAGAATCTCCTCTCTCCCTTCCATGTATGTGGTGTTAGGTATATTTAGAGCCAAATGGTGGCCTCAATTATCTCAGCTCATTAGACTCTGTAGCAGTAACTTACACTCCCAAAACTGGGAAACAGATGGGGCTGTGTTGTATGTGCAGGGTGGACACTGAAATGATGGTGACAACAGGGTGGAATATGTAAACAGAGGCAGGGTAGGGCTTCTTGTGGAGGGCAAGATGCAGCTGTGCTGCAGGTATAGCTCGCAGCCCTCCTGCCAACAGACGGAAGTGGGAGAAGGAATGAATGCTGGCAGAAGGAAGCCCACTTGGTTCACACGGTACAAAACATGTCCCTGTCCCCAGTGTGCAGCTGAGCAGCCACAGACTGATGTGTTGCTGTGCCCGCAGGAGCGCAGGGCTTGGGCAGGAGTGAGTGGTGTTGGCCTCCTGCAGCATTGCCTGCACATAGCATGTGTGTGTGGGGCCAGCCACAGATCACTCAGATTGCCTCGTGGGACAGCACAGGAGTGGGAGTAGGCGAAGGTGTGGGACAATGTCAGACTTGGCAGATGTGTGTGAACGTGGCAGAAAGGCTGTTTCCTAGGTGGCAGCCAGGAAAACCCATCTGTGTGTGCAGTGTAGCTGCTGCTCTGCCCAGCCTGGCACACTGTGCAAGGAATGGCCACAGCCCCAGGCTCCCTCTTGATAAAGGTGGCTAAGAACTGCTGTGATACAATGGATGAAATTACTGAACTCTCCTCCTAATTAATGTTAACACCTTTAACATTTCACTGGAAGCACTCAAAAGCTTCAAGGTGGAGCACTATGCTTAAAATTGCACGTGAGTTCGTGCATGTTGCTGATGTGGGACCAAAAAGTTCAGAACTGTAATAGATAAGTCCTTCTTTCAGTTCTCTTACTTGTCACTTCGTCTGTGATTATCTTAATTGTCAGCCTTTCTGCTCCAGAGCGTGGGTTTCAATTCAGCCCAGATCATTAGAAAACAAAGTATCATTAGTCTCATAGGCAGTTCAGCAATACCTGCAAAATTAGCTTCCGCAGACAGTACTCAAAAACATGCTGTTTCTTGGTTTTTGTTAGTCAACATTTAGTTGGAAAGCAAAAAAATAAACCAAATCATAAAAACCCAACAGACACATTCCTCAGCTTAATCCCTACATTTAAAAGAAAACTTGGTGAAATAGAGTTATCATATTTATATCCATACCAGTGTTTTTGTTCCGTGGGAGGAATTTTTTTTCTCCCTGAATCAGGCACAAGAAAGGTTATCCAGTGATTAGAAGACATTTCACATAACCTCTGTGTGACAAGGCAAAATGAGGCTCAGGTATTTTGCATAATTGACTGTTAACACGCAGCTCTCAGTGCAGCTTTCACTTTGCATAGCAGATCTAGCTTGAGTTTTGGTATCAGACATAGCAAAAAACATAGAACAAGTATGAATTTTGGAAAAGGTTGGCCACTCTGAGCCTTGTGGGTTGGTTCAGAACAGTACTTGGTGTGATTCACAAAAGCCATGACATCAAACTCCAGGGTTTTGCTTTATAAAGTTTGAGTCTGAATCTCCCATACTTGTAATGTATTTCTTTTTGTTAACAATGTCAAGGGAAAAAAGCCGAACGCAGCAGGAAGATGTTAGTGCCCAGCTTCCCTAGGTATCTGGGGAGTGGTTCCTTGTGGTACAGTGTGGGATAGGAAACACTGGAAGGGGCTGACAAAGCACGATGGAACTTCACCATGCAAAGTGTTTTTCTTTCGTAGATAACACTTACGTTTCCAGTTCTGATAACGATGAAGATGTGTTAGTTACAACAGAGCCAATTCCAGTAATTTTCCACCAAATTGCTACAGGTAATCCTATGTCCAGAGAGTTTTATCAAGTACATAATTTTTGAGGAAAGATAAGATATTGTCTGCACTTAAAGGGAGATATATTAAAGTGTTCAGCTGTACGGTTTGCTGTTTTCTCACAGTCTTGTTCTAGTAAATTGTCCTACATTTCAGAATAGAAGAAATTAAAATATTTCTTTTGGAGATCATGATAATTGCATGTAGAATATATTTTTTTCTTTTAATGTCTTGCAGCCTGTGCTAGAGCATTTCCCCTTGAATACAGTTATAGGTGCTTAATACTTTCCAATTATAAGTTTTCATGATCACTTGCTTAAAACTTCACTAAATCTTCACCATTGCAGATGAAACAGTCTATAACTACTACTGCCTCTGGTGAATTATTTCAGGAAATTTCAAACAAAATGGTTCAGCTGTTTTACTAAATTTGACTATAGAAAAATGATTTATTTTTTCCCAATGATTTTGGGAACCTCTCATTTTAAATTATTTCCTTATTTTCAAAAAGTACTTGATACAGGAAAAGGTATACTTGTCAGATATACAGGCACATTTATACTGTATTTAATAAGGATTTGTGCATAGTCCATAAAAACATTTTCGATTCTAGCAGACCAGATTCTCTGATTATTTCAGGCTGCAGGGGAAACTGCACAGAGCACTCAATTCTGGTAGTTCTTCAGATAGGAACACTTAACTTTGTAATTTTTTTATTATTATAATTCTTTAGGGCATTTTTTTGCATAACATAGAATTACTTTGAATTCCACTGGAAGACCAGTGTGATCTGCAGTCTCTGATCTCATTTATACAGATGTAAATCAAGAGTAATTTTACTGAAGTTGTTGCAGTGGCACACAAACAAAATCTTGCTAATATCATCAATTCTGAGATAAATTTCACTTGCAAGTATTTCTTTATTTTGAAAATAAATTGAGCCCATAATTACAGTAGAATAAAAACCTATCTTTTATATAGAAGATTTTATTTTCCTGAGGGGTTTTGATTTTTCCTTCTTTCGTAAATTATACTAAATTAATGAATGACACTAAATTATAAATCACAAATTGGAAAAACAAATATCCTAGATGGATCAGCTGAGCTTCAATTCACACTTTAAAAAAGTCTTCTGGGAAGTGGGGGCTTCCTAATTTTAGACTGTTGCATTGTAAACTCTTTGATGCATTTCATGTCTGTAACTTTTTGTTCATTATTTGCTCTACTACTGCAGTTAAAAATTCCATATGCAAAACTCTTTCACTTTTTTCACATATGTTCCTTATTTTCCTTTTTTTTTTTAAGAATTAAGAAAAACCAGTGATGTCAACTATTGCTTATCCATAAAGTCAAAATTACAGAGGGAGAATGGAGAGGTATGTATTTCTTGTGTGCATATTTTAACAGAAATTATTTTAAGAAGCAAAAGACAATAATAAAATATGACTGTTTACCATAGACCTCCCATCAAAGTGTGCTTATTCAATCTGTGCATGTTTACATGTTGTAAAAGGTGAGTATCTTTCTCTGTGTTTCGTACAGGGATTAACCAGTGACTCACTTAGTTGGGAGAGATTCTCCTCCTATCTGAGGAAATAAGTTTCTGGCATTTGTTTCATTTTTTTGTTCAGCAGTGTTATAAACCATGTCAGTCCTAAATATACTGCTCTCCTAGAGAACTAGATAATGGTTCCATTACTTTTTAACCTACTCTGGCACTCAAGACCGCATCTCAATTACTTAGCTCACTGCTTCTTCATGTAGCATGCAGCAGTCCCACTGCAGACTCAAAACCTCTGCAGGACTCTTCTCACCCTAAGCAGAGTCCTGAGTATCAGAGTCTTTCAGGCATGGTGGTATTGTCCTGTGCCTCTGGCACAGGTCTCTGACCAGTCTCACTGAGACATTAAAAAAGAAGCGGCACTAACATGAAATCTGCAGGGCTGACAGTGTTACGGCCTCAGAGAAGGTACCACATAGGCTCCTGTCTCAAGCAAGAAATTGAGCATTGTCAGGACTTCAAGTGCTTGACTTAAAGACTACCTTTGGTAACAGTGGGTGTTGAGTTTCTTGATCCTGGTAAGGGGAGGTAAGTATGCCTAGATGCTATTTCTGTAGGTTTTTTAGTAAATGAAACCTCATTTCATGTGAAAAACTGCACTGAAAATACTTAGCTTCTCCTGCCTCATCATTATATTCAGTGCTCTGTGAACATAAAACAAGTGTAGGAAGAATTTACTCATTTCCTGAAAAGCCTGAGATACAGCTAGCTTCCGTGGTACTGAGTTTGAGCTTGTATTTTGTTTCTAGTTGAATCAGGTACTTAAATGTGAAAGTACTGAAAAAAACCCCTTTATAGAAAATGTCTTAACACTGACAATTCCTGTTGGCTAGTTCAAGGTTTGGTTAGGATATGATGGGTTTATCACTAATGTGAGAGTTTCAATTCTATTTTTTTTTTTGTGTGGAATTTTTGTTCAGTTATTTCTGTTTTGAAACAGACTTCCCTCTGAAGTAATTTTATTATGAAACAAAGAAAACTAAAGTAACTTTATTTTAATTTTTCAGTGAAGTAGAAGCAGAAATTATTTTTATGCCTTGTCAAAAATTGCCATGAGATTGGATGAAATACAGTTTTTGCACTGTATACATTCAATGAATAGAGCAGGAATTTAGAGGCAGAGGTAGAAAAATGGGATTACAGTGTATGACCATAGAAATTGGTGGTAACTCTATACACATATTGACATTTATGGCTGTGGGATTTAGGGGTAACATCTATTTTTTGATTCATGTATCTGATTTCTATTCCATTATGACAGGTCTCTGTAGGACATGAATAAGCAAAAAGGGGTTAATGCATTATGTTTAGGTTGAAGTGAGGAATGATGATTTTAACAGGTGTTTTTTGGAGGCTACTAGTCAGCATAGGGCATAGAAATAACACATGCATTGTGGGAAACAAGAATTACTCTCTCAAGCAATTACAAGTAAAGGTTCCAGTGGTGGGAAACAGAATGTAACATTTCATCTCATGCTGCATTGCTGTCAGTACCAGGATCAGTCCAGTTTACTTGATGATATTATTCACAAAGCTGCCTGTTTAGAGCAGGTTTTATTTATGTAAGCATGGGACTTTCTAATCATTACTTTTCACTGTCTCAGAGCAGAACTACTCAGAAAATTAAGTTTGAAACTTTTCTGGCACCAGGCTGGAACTTCTGTTAAAAATAATAATTAGGCAGCAGTGGGTCAGGTTTTCACAGAAGGAAACATTGGATATTCCATGCTTGGACTTGGATTACTTCCTGAAATGATTAGAGTTTTTTTAAATGAGAATAAACTAAAAGAAAATTGTAGTAGGTTGCTGACACACCAAAAGATATGCATCCAGAACCAGTCTTGATGGGAAACTTATGCTTTGTTCAGCAAAAGCATAGAGTGAAGTATCCCCACAACATCTGCTGAATTACCCAGTTCTTTAAAATACCATGCTGTGTTTGTAGCCACACAAGTATTATTTCTCCAACATATATTCCAAGGTGTTTTTATGTACCCTGTATTAGGTGCTTTTTTCATGTGGTATTTCATTATTCTTAAAATGGATCCTCTGGAAAATTATACTAAAAGATTTTTTAAGAAAGGATGCTATGAGCTTATTTGTAAAAGCATTAATTCCTGTAGTTACGTTTAGAGCTATACATGCAAAGTCAACATACTGCTTTTATCATTGTTAACTTTCCTTTTCCATTAAGGAGTCACGGCACAGCAGCACAGTTGAAGAAGACTCTGAAGGAGATAATGATTCTGAGGAATTTTATTATGGAGGACAGGTAATGCAGGCATTTTTTTGCACAAGTTCCAAGAAAGTAATATTTGAGAGTTCTTATGTTCATCCCATTATAAATTTATGATAATACTTAATTTCTTATGTTTTTTCAGTGTTGAGTAGAGTGGCATGTGTATATATTCATAGCATTTTGTAGCAGAAATATTGAATATGTTAAAATCTGTAATTATATCAAATTCCAAATAAGATTACTTTGTTTACATATGCAAAGCTGTAAGAATGGAAAAAACAACTACGTTTCAGAAAACTTGAAAATAGAATCTAGTTGCTTACTTCCAGGAAACAGATAACTGACTCTGTAAAGCTTATCCCATTATTGATACAAATGGGAAGTCAGGTGGGATCCAAATCTGTTTCCTTCTGGAGGATTGCCATTTTTTAAAGTAAAGAGCACTGCATTTTTATGGAGAAAATGGTTATTACAAAACAATTTTGGTCTAGGCAATAGTCCATTCTTTTTCTGAGCTCTAGAGTAAAATTCACCTTGAAAAATGCTGCATATTTTAGATGATTGTACTGCTCTGTGTCTTTCCTTCTTGTTCCCTCAGCAGAATTAATTCTTACATTCTCTAGTGTATTGGGAAATAAAATCTTTTCATGCCTTTTCCTTTTGCAGTGTGCTTCATGCTGCTAGTCTCCTATTCAAATTTTTCAAATTTTTTAGCCTAAACATTGCCCCAAGGAATCATTCCTTGCTTCTGTTATTAGAACTGTTTGTTTCGATGAACATTTTAGCGAATTACGGTCGCTGTTTATGAAAGTTGTCCCTTGCCTCAGCCTTGAGGCTGAAGCCATCCGTGCCCTGGGTGCGGAGCCAAGGCTGCAGGAGCACGCCAGCAGGGCCAGCAGGGTGGGTCGGTGCAGAGAGCGTGGGATGCTGATGAGCAGGACGTCGCTGAGCCTCTTCTCTTGCAGAGCCAACAGTATGGTGGCGTTAGAACACAAAATTCATGTTGAAGTGCTGGACAGTAAAAAAATCAAAAACCAACAAAACCCCCAAACAAACAAAGAAACAACCCCATGCCACTGCGAAGCTGTTAAAACTTATATTGTAACTGGAACTGAAACAATATATTTTCATTGTCTGAAATAGCTAACGTGGAGAATTGACTCATGCTCGCTTTAGGAATGACTGCAGGAACTGCCTCCCTTCAGCTGCCGACTCCTGCAGCCCCATGCTGGGGAGTGCTGGGGAGGACCATGCACATAATTCACTTCAAAGAGCAATGTCTTATTTTAATCTGCCTGAGAGGAAAAAGCTTCTGATCTTTTCATCATCCTGTAGTGATGAGTTGCGTGTACTGGCTTCATTTTTCAACTCTGAAGAAAGGGCAGTAACCTCAAGGTGAACGAAAAGGCAGAAGACAGCTGGGAATGCTTATTTCTTGAACCAGGGCTGATATATATTTGGTAAAGGATGCCTGGCAGTGCCCAAATGAATGAATGAATAAATGTTAACACTGCCTGTGAGATATGAACATAGATAGCAGTACATCATTTTGCAAGGTGTGAAAGAGCTGTGTAATAGACAAGGCTGGTTAGAATTTAAAGGCCTTATATTAAAAGGAATCTAGATTATATTGCATTGTCTTCTCTATAAGGTAATGCAATTAACTGAAAGTATAGTAACTGGCAAAAAAGAAACAAAATCATGTCTGCAATAAAAATAAAATACCAGTGGATTATGAATGTCTTGAATATAGAATATCTGAAAAGCAAAATAGGAGAACAAGGAGAAAAAAAGAGACACATCACAGAAAGTATATTTTAAAAGAGGAAAAAAGGTCGTGTTTAATTTAAAATTTCATCGTCAAAAAGACAAAAGTCTAAAGAAGGCATTTAGAGTTAAAAAATAATACTGACGACTCAGAAAATAAATAGGAAATCAGGTAATGAGAAAAGTCCCTTGAAAGACAAAAAAGAACAATCCTTTTATAAGCAGAGTGTAGGGGTTGTTAAGTGATCATCAGGTGTATTGGGGAGAAAAAAGATTTGACCATATATGGGGGCAACAAGCAAGACAGGCTCCTTCATTTGAGACAAGCTTGTGCTGTGCCCACAGAGAAAGGGGACAGAAATACTGACTAACAAACAGAGGAAGGAGATGCCAGTGTGATTGTGTGCAATACAGTTGGGAAGGATGGAGGTCAGGGATAATTCCTAGCATTTCTGAGCGGTTACAGCTGGAAAGACAAGAGAGCCACTGATGATGAAACAAGGATTGTGGAACATGGGAAGTGGCATTTGATGGGCAGTGAAAAGAAGATTCAACCTTTTGCTCATAAATTAAATGTTTGTATCCACTTCCTAGGCACCTGCTCATAATCCTCCCTAAGGATTTAATGGATAAATACTTTAAAGTAGCTAAGTGGTTCAATAGTCTAAGATCTATTGATTTTCAATGGGATTTAGGTTTGTAAATCCCTTAATCTCCTTTTAAAAAGCAACCTTTTGTCAAATAATCTGAATAAGGTCTCAGATTAAAAATGGGGACCTTGTAAACACAGACCTTTCAGTCACAGCAAAGTTATCAGATTTTTTAGCTTTTATATTCACTTTTTCTGCAACTCTGTTAATTCTTGCTTTGAATCTCTATCTTCTACATTTACAAATAAGAAAAAGAGATGAAAACAGAGATGCTACAGTATTTGGCTCTCTCTCTGCATGTCTCTTGTGCTTCAGCTGCAGGACATACTTGAAAATGCAGAAATATGAAACTCTGACAGCCTCCTCTGCGTACATCAGTATGTCTGTGGCACTAACTCAGGGGTGGGTGGGAAGTACCATACTGTGGTCTTACAATCTGCCAGAGCACTGCTTTGTTTCATTTTTGAGTTCATAACTTCTTACCATGAGAAAATAGATTAGAAAAAGCATTATGTTGAGCAGCATAGTGTTCTGCATAATGTTCCTTTTGTATTTTACTATTACTGAAACATAAGACTGACTTAAAAATCTGGTTTAGGACCAACAAAGGTGGCAAGTGCACCACAGCTACAATTTGTGAAATGATTGCTGTGCTCTCTTTGGAAGCAGGACAGCAATTATTTACGCATCTTTAAAGAATTCTTCTTTGAGTAATGAGCATGTAAAAAGGATTGATTTCCCCCTACCGAAACTGAAAAAAAATTACAATAACGATTTTCTTCCGATGCTCTTCTACTTGGAAAATTGTTCTGACGTGCCTGCCCAAACAAAGGAAGGCTACTTATTTTATGACCTTTTGGTCATGAATATCACTGGTATCTCTGAAAAATACATGCCCATGCCATGCTGATGAATTCTGTGCCTTACACTTAAAAGAATTCTAAGTCTAATCGAATTACTCTCTGCTAGTTTTCAAATGTCAAAAGGTGATCATCTGATTATTATTTTTATACTGTTGAAATTTAATTAAATTGGAAAGCACATCTCCAAGTATCAGGCCTGAAAGTGTCACAGCACTGGTTTTCTACAGATTTAGGTGTACAAATGGAAGAAACAGTACTACAGTTGGATGTGGCTTTGCAATAACAAGAATTCTCTGCAGGATTCTTGTATAAGAATATATATATGTGTGGGTCTAAAGGGATAAATTACATTCTGTGGATTTGCTCTCTGAGTTTGTCGAAAGGTTCAGACCAAATCCTACCTTCATTTCTGAATCTGTCCAAATCTAAGGAGTTCATTGACTTCTGTGGAATTACTGTCTAATTGTTGTAAAGACATTTAGGTTCACACAATCAGGATAATTTAGCTTGAGAAGAAGGTAATAATAGACAGTTGATGAGTAGATTGTTACATGCCCAAAGAAATATTTTGGACCTTATAGAAGAGAGGAGGATCATAATTATTTTGAGTTCGTGCAGTCCAACCAAACCAGCTCACAAGTTTTGGTTTTTAGTGTAAGTACAAACATAACTTTTTCCATTTTTCATGTAGAGTTTGGGGGAAAAAAAGGGAGTTGGTGTCTAGATAGCTACTTCTTTATACCTTTTCTGGTAAAATACTTAACAAGGAAAATTGTTCTTTTAATTTATTTTTTTTCTATCTCATATTATTGCACTGACGGGTAGAATGCAGCCAGTGAGTGAGCTGAGAACGTAATTTAGATGGTGAGGTGCTGGGTATAGAGAATAGTTCCACGCTTCTCTTGTGCCCAAGCCATTCTGTGTCTGGTATATGTGAGAGTGTGACAACAAACAAGATGAGCAAACCTTTGTCCTGTAGTGGTTGGTCTAGGATGACAAGACTGGGGAGATCTGGTTCTTATCGTACTTAACATTTCTAAAATACACAAGTATCTGAGAAACAAACCGTGGGACAAAACAGTACAGATGAATGAGTCTTTTTCAGCTTCTCATCCCACAAACAGGAAGAGAACCCTCAAAACCCTTCAAGGCAGAGGTGCCCACTTTGAAAATCTTATTACTTAGCAGACTCAATGGCCTCAGTGCTTCAACCTGTCCTTTCTGAGTGTGGCATTAAGGAATCTTAGTAAAGTATGAATGCAACATACTTTACAGAGAGAACTTTGAAGAGTCTGAATCAGGTGCCAGAAGTGACATACAGAACTCCCAAGGTATTTTTCTTTCCCTGACAGGTTAGCTATGATGGAGAACTTCACAAGCACCCACAGCTGGAGGCTGATTTAACAGCAGTGAGAGAGATCTATGGACCTAATGCAGTATCTCTCAGGTATGGCACTGGCCTTTGTGTATCGTGGAACCTTTACTGTTTCAGAGTTTGAAGTCCATACTTTCCCTGACTGCCCAAGTGGTAGTCTTTTCTGGTGATTTCTGCATGCTGTGTAACAAAAGGAGGGAGCACTGCAAGCCAGCATCAATGCTGAGTCTTTGGGGGTTCTTTTGTTGTTCAGCATAGGTACAGGTAGCTGTACTGAGAACAGCCCTGTTCTAAAACATCGTTGTCTTCTGCAGCTGTAGTCAGGCAGTTGTGTTTTGTTGTAAATTACAATTCAACATTTCTCTAAACCCTTGTTAAACTCCTTTTCTGTCATATTTTTTATTTTGCCCTGGAGGTGAACAAGAGGAATGATAAGAGATTTAATAAATATTTTCCCTAGGGAACGACTGAAGGAATTGGATTTGTCTAGTCTAGGAGAAAAAGAGAGGGAGAAGACACAATAGCAGTTTTTCTTCTTCAAAAAAGCTGTTTGTAGGTAGAAGCAGTGATCAAATATTCTGTACTGTCATCATGAGAGAGACAGTAAGAAGCTAAGGTTTGATTAGAGATTAGGAGAGTTCTCTAATTGTGGGAATCTAAAGCATCCTACACAGGGAGGTAGTGGAACCTTGGTCAGACGTGAATTGCTCAGAGTAATTACACACTAATTCTGTTGGGCATATATGAGCTCGCATGACTCTGCCATGGTGCGTGTCTGTGTAGTATATATTTTTTAATATGCCTCAGGTATTTTATAACTTCATTTTCCCCTCTATGTAATCTTAATAAATTCATTAAAATAACAGGTAAGTAAGATGTAACAGACCTGTCAGATATATTGCAAGGGAAATACCAAAGTTGTCATGCAAACCAGGTAAGAAGCAGAGAGAGCATGCTTACAGTTACGGTCTACTATATCTTCTCAAATTAAATGGAAATTTATTACACTTCAAGTACCTGGGGAATTGAAATCTCAGTAGTTGTTCAGGAAATGAATGAGATAAGTGTTTAGTTGCCAAACTGATAACTATGAAATTGAGGTTCCTTTAAGCTCCTAAAACGGAAACATTATATGTAACCTTCCAAAAAGTTAAATGCATGTAGTGTATTGAATCAGCTGTTTTCACTGGAAACGCTGCGATCCCCTTGAGCTCATTATGGTAGAAACTGGCACCTGTGGCTGCCTTTGACATGTGTAAAACTTAAACGCTTCATCCACTCTATTGCAGCTGAAAATGCTTAAAAATTTTTGGAAATACACAGCTTTAAGCATTCATTTTCATCCCTCTTGTGCAGCTCCACTTCCCTAAGGAGAGAGAAGTTTGTCTGACAAGGAGATCTGCTAAGAAGCATATTTCCTAGACACCTGACCCTCCTTTCAATAATCTTTTACTGTCGTAGACTCAGTTTTACTTGTAAAAATGAAGTTCCTGTATCTGCATGCTTATCACCACTGCCCTTAAGAATCTGGCCACAAAAGCCCTGAGAAAGTGATCCATCCAACTGATCCACACTTTCTGTATCTCTTTACATTGCTTATTCATTTATGGACAGAGGACCTCTGGGAGCTTCAAAATCAAGATGTGTCGATGAAGCCATCGTAGTCAGCAGATCATAAGCCGCGGGTGTTGGAATAAAACATTATTTCTTCCTCACTGTCAGCTTGGGAAATTAAAACTAGAGTTAGCATCACATGTCTAAAATTCATCTTCTAGGATGGTAGTGGGGCAGGGGCAAAGGGATTTCAGTGAGTATGGAAGTATCACAGTAAAACTAATTTTTATCTTATTCTTTCTTCCACTAATTTTTGTATTCATTAGTTTAACCATTCCTCTGTTTAATTTATAAATTTTTTCTTGTTTATAGCCTTTTGAATCTCAGTTATGTGAGTTAACACCAGCCTGCATTCATAAAAATTACTTAAGATAATGTAACAATGTTCCGGTCTTCTGGAAAGTGAACAAAAAATCCGGATGCCACTGCTGTGTAGGGAAGTGGCTAAGCCATTCAGTAGGTGGAGAGCTTCCCTGTTTCAGGGCAAGTTTTCAGTGAGCTGTAGGAGGTCAGCAAGTGCCTGTACAGCTCTGGGTGAGGTGACACCTGGAGCATCTCTGAAGGTAGCTGGGAAGTCTCCTGTAATACAGCCCTGTCCTGCCATTTGCCTGCCCTGTGTGTGCCATGTGTGGAAAGACCTGTCTAGAGAGTGAACTTGGGTTTGCCCTGACCAGAGAGCCATTGGGTTGCCAGCTTTTGGTGGAAGGGGTTACCTTGGCCAAACTTTGCAAGAGCTCAAGCAATTTCCAGTGCAAACTAAGCCCTACCACAGCTGAGAGGTCACTTTGGTAGGAAACAGTTACATTTTAGTATTTCAGAATTGCCTTATCGACTGACTGATGCACAACTGCTACAGTGCACTTGGTCAAGTTTAATAGAAAAGCATGGAAGTCACTGTGAGAACAAGCATAAAAATGCAGTTTAAAGTTAAAAACACCCTTGTGACTGGAAGCTAATCTGTGAAAAATTGAGAGATAGGACTTTTACAGTGTTGTTCATTTATGTAATTTAAATGGAAAGGAAAATAGTTTTTTGTTTAGCTGTGTGAATAAGTATTTTCTAGCTCTGTTTTTCACAAATCTCCAAGTACATTGGGGCAGAGTGAGTCAGAAAATAAGAGGCAGAAAAGTCACAGTTTAAATGTAAGATTTCAGGTGGTAATGAAATACCTGTTAAATCCAAGTCTTGCAATATTACACAGATAAAAAAGATAACTATTGCCTTGAGCACATTACAGGCCAGTCTTTACTTCTGACAAACAAATGCTTGCATGTGTGAAGCAATCCCCCAAGTATAACATGCCATCCTCTAGGCTGTGTTGTATTTGTCTTCAATGGTTTATCTGAAACCTATTCTTAGGTTATGGGCTGCTAACCTGAAGTACTTTTGAAAATTAACAAGAGTTTTCTTGTGTCATAAATGGGAGCAGCATGTGACTGTTAATTTTTCTTTGTTTATCTGCACTATACATGAGACAGAAATACATAGCAGCAGTGGAAAGGTTTGGGGGAATTAGTAGAAAAGATTTCGCCTGTTTAAGCAAGATCCTCTGAAAAAAACTTTGAAGTGCAGCAGCCGGTCACCCACTGGGAATATTGATCCAATCTATGTAAATGTGTATTTTATAACGATTCTGATTTTACAGATAAGATTATCCTTTATAAAATCTTCCATGTTGTAAGTAATCCTGGATTGAGGAGTACCTTTAAGAGCTCTAATGTAATGTAATTCTTTCCTTTCAGGGAATATGGAGCCATTGATGATGTAGATATTGATCTACATATTGATGTTAGCTTTCTTGATGTAAGTAATCTAATCACAGAATTACATAATGAACATTAATACCCATTTAATTTCACTATACATCAGACTCTCTAGACAACCACTGATACATTCCTTTTTTGGAGACTTGATCTTCACAAGTGGGTGTCACTTTGTTGATTGCTACCTGGTGGAAAGCTTTCCTTTCCTTTTATGATCACATTCCTTAAAATGTTGTGTTAGGCTTCTATTTGCCTCATGTGTTTTTCCTTCCAAACATGTTTTCTGAGTGGTAAATGTTTTAATAAATATAAATGAAATATCTATTTTTATTTTTAAATGCTAACCTAGACATGAGTCGGGTGAAAGCACTTCACAGCCCTGAAGGGAAGAAGACTTTGGCTGCAGTGCTCCTGTACTCTGACTGGAGAGAGGCTTGACTGGCAAAAGAGACATGGGACAGTGCTGCTGTTTCCTGACTGGCAGCATGGTTTCTGTAACTGTTGTGCTGTCATTAGCTTCACACTTCCTCACCTCATCTGTGCTGTAACTTCCTGGCCTCTATATAAAGAACAAAAATGAGAACTTCTAAGGGCATCATTAGCTTCTGCACAGATATGTCTTATTTTCAGGGCAGCACAGCACATAAGACAGTTACTGAGCCCTAACAAAATTTTAAGAAAATCTGATCATAGCTTGAATTATTTAGACCAGTTTTAAAGAGCAGAAGTTTCCTTTGCCGTTAGTTATGGGGCTAGCTTCTATTCTGTCTTTTTTGCTCCTTTGCTTCTCAGCTTTGAAGCATTACCTGTTGGTGGATGGGAATGTGTCTGCCTGTACTGTACATGCAGAGTTGTGCATGTGCAGCAAACCTCTGCTTGGGTTAAATGAGCTCACTCAAGAACTGCAAGCAGTCTGACACTGCTCTTTGGGGGGCATTGATGTGCAGTAACTTATCCTAAGTCTAAAGGGTAATGTTGGAGTAGATACTAAAAAACTGGGTAGCTGGATGGATGGTGTTTATAGCAACCCTAAGGTAGACTGACAAAAAGCAGCAATTCCTCTTGATGGCTAATGATGTCTGTTGTTTTCTTTTTGTCTTAAACTAGGAGGAGATTGCTGTGGCTTGGGATGTAATTCGCACAGAGCCTATAATAGTGCGACTGCACTGTTCACTCACACAGTACCTAAATGGTCCAGGTTGGTCAGCTGTGTATTCTTCTTGTGCCTTGTGTGGTGTCCAGACTGTGCCATGGGATAGACACTCATTCACTACCAAGTCTTTGACCCTGCATGTGCTTGGTTCTGCTGCTGAGAGGAGTCCTATTGATCTGAAACTAAGCTTACATGTATTTGCATGGCTAGGCCCTTCCTAGTGACGCAGACGTCTAATTTAAACTTTCATAGGTTGATTTTTGGAACTTGTTTTCCTGATGTCCTTTGAGATATAACTGCTTCCCTTAGGAACCAGGGTTAAGGAGTCAATATAATATGTAATTCTAATATGTGATTCCCTCATTTTGGAAATCAAACGTTATCTGCACAGATGAGATATGACTGATAATGAAGACATACACAAACCTGTGCAGCACATTAACATGCCCCTTTTCAGGCAGCTTTCAAGAATCAGGCCATGGTAAATACCCTTTCAGCTTCTGGTTTCTATATGAATATGTGAATTCTGGAAATCTTTAGATTTGAAAGACTTTGTAAGTGAGTAAATTTTCCTCATGAGAGAAAAATGGTCAAACTCGTGAAGAATCAACCGATTTTGAAGGTTTGAAAGCATTCGTATTCAAGAGCCAACCAGATATTTTTTAA
This sequence comes from Platysteira castanea, assembly GCA_013397175.1. Lineage (NCBI taxonomy): Eukaryota > Metazoa > Chordata > Aves > Passeriformes > Platysteira > Platysteira castanea. The sequence continues at coordinate 85,080 of VYXC01003762.1, read as the reverse complement.
CAGCGCAAGTCAGACTCAGTTTGGATAATAACTTGCCCAGCCTTGGAGACTTGCAGTACAGGCTGTCAGTTCAGGCTTTTATCTGTGGGAGAATTATGCCTCTGGAAAATGAATAGATATTTCCAGTCATGTTTAGCAAAATCTGTCCCAATGAGCTATTTCTATAGGATATGTTGTCTGATGATTCTAACTATAAGCTATATTCTGTTCATTCAAATAAGAATTTCATTATACTGATCTTTTTTTCCCCTTGACTTTAGTCTTTTTGTCTGTGGTTTATTACTTCAGTCATTTTTGTAAATATTCAAATCTTAAAATATGTATTCGCCATAGCAGGAAGCAGTGTTAGTATTCAGAACATTTCTATCAAAATGTAATTTAAAAAATAAAAAAGTGCAGCAAATAAAAGAAGGTGAAGTGTGAAGAGCAACGTGCAGTGAGAAATGAGAAGTAACAAGAATATATATTCTGCACCACTGACAAGGTTAAGGTGGGAAACAGTTCCCAGTGCTGCAGCTGACTGCTTGTGGGAGTGCCTGAGTTCTGAGAAAGACAGGATCAGGGCCACAGCCAAGAGCTTTGCTGACGCTGGTTTTATGAGCTCAGCTGCTGTTGCAGCCATATCTCTTTACTCACTAGCAAAGCACAGTGAGATCCACCAACTTCTGTGTTAATTCTGTCAATTCCTCTTCTGCCTCAGATATATTTTCTTGAGACCACTGGGCCAGAATTTTATGCTGTATCTTTTTCTCCTATGCTACATTCTATTGATTGAGAAACAGAAACACAGAACACGCCAAAGCACAGCAGGGGATATGAGTACCACCCTGTAGCTGTGTAATATGCTGATTTTAGACAGTTCTTCTGGTTAATAGCTTGTCTCAGTATTGTCTGTGTGGGCAGTTTGTCCCTCATGCCTTAGAAACCTGTCTTAGAGAGGATGAATCAGCCAGTGGACGTATTGGCATGTCTCCTCTGAATGCCAAGTCTAGACAAAAATTTTGGTCTAGATGTCAGATTTTAAGATTGCTTGTGTAGGTATGATGACTGTTATTTAAAGTATTCCTCATCCCACCAGCCCCCCACAGTGTGTCTGAAATTTGACAATCCAAAGATACTGCTATACTTAATGAAATCATTCATCCCTTTTGAAAAAAAACATCCGTTTGTATTTAAAAGACGAATTCATGTTTGATGTTATTTGAATAAAAACATTAGAGAAGGAGAAACTATAGAGCTTTGAATTAAGTTAAATTCATGGCCAAGTTAGATATACTGTATTTCATTATCAAATTTAATCTATTAAAGCAAAATTAAAGTACAAACTTTGCTATTCTGAATAAAATCTGACTTTCTGTGTGGTCAGAATAACATCAAAATACTGATATAGCATTTCTAGTAAAATTTGAACAAACCCCAGATTTTTTGTTTTCACTCCTTTTTTATTTTACTTTAGTCATTATCACCTTATGCAATACAAAGTATGCAGTCTGTTCGTGCTTGTAATATGCATTGGCTGTTGTCGTGCCTTGAGGACCTGAGGCTCTCTCAACAAGTACTGGATTCCATCTGCCACTTCTAGCTATCAAATGTTATTAAAGGACTTTAGTAATGCGACTAGCTAATTTCCATCCTATACCCTGTACATTTTCAATTTCTGAAGATGAATATGGATATACCAGTGTTTGGACAGGTCTTGAGGAAATTTCAGGGTAATCCTTGGCCACTGGAATTCACGTATTAGGCACTTAGATGATGGTTTTGGATCTTGTATTAAGACACCCTCAGAAACAAAACCCAGATATTAATGAATTCAGTTTCAGTCTGGGCTTTCTTCATAACCACAGAAACTTTACTGTGTATAAACTACTGGGAAAAAAAGTTTAAAAGATTTGGTGAGATGAATTACCAGTCCAGATACATTTAATCTGAATCTGCTTGCTACTTGCATAGTATATATGTAAAAAAGATACATTTTTATACATAAAATGGGTGGGAAGAAATACATTTTGGAGAATTCAGTTTGTAAAATTATAAATTATATTGGCTGATACTCCAAAAAGTACCATTCATTTCTTAATATGCTTAGATGACATGTACACTTTTGCTATTGTTTCAATTACATAGACCAGGGTCCTTAAATAAGACTTATAGGGTCATGAGTTTGTCATTGCTGCTGTGAGTTCATATATCAAAAAATATCCTTTTTCCCTAGTGCCAACTGTGGATGTATTTCAGATCTCTACTAAGGAAAGATTTGGGCTGGGACATCAGCTGAAAAAGTAAGTCTAGAAAAGTAGAAACCCCTGTTTTTAGGCAAATATTACATTCTTTTTAGCTTCCAGACCATGTCAAGTAGAATAAAATTCATGTTGTCAGGTTGGTTGTTGGATCAAAGTATCTTGAAGTTGTTTTTCTTTAAATAAAAGTCAGTCTTTGCCCTTTTAAGTTTGGGTTTGACAGCTATGGATGAGAACATGATTTGTGTTACTTGCCAGGGTTTTCTGTCATTTTAGGAAGTAAGCTATAAAAATTATAAAGACCATATCTAGGTGTTCAATTTTGTGTTTCTGCTTAGAAGGTAAAGCCTCTGAAACAGGAGTTTTTTTGAGCTTCATGTGTACCCTGAGGGGCCTGTGCTTTCATGGCTGCCTCTAGGATACACCACAGTAATTAGGCCATCCATGTTTTGAGGACAAGATAGAAGGACAGTCAAAAAAAAATTGGCAATTTCATGTGGTCATAGTACAATTCATTTTAATACAATTTTTCTGACTCATCTTTTTGCATATGCTTTTGTATATGTAATAAAATTTTAAATATATAGGCTTTAGTATCTCACCATTACAACATTAAGAAACCCCTGAGGAAAAAAAAAAGCTGTTTAGTGTGTTAAGAAGTTCAGTGCAACATTTTCATAATCTCATAAATGAAGCAAGTTATTAAAATCTCTGTCGTACAAGACTTTGAAGAAAAAAGAAAAGAAAGAAATGCTCCCCTGAAGTGAATAGTCTCTTAAAATGTTTTGCTATTTACACTCTCTGTGATTTTTGCACCAGGTAATTACTAGAGGTTCCCATATGACATTTTCAAGCACACAGCTGCACAGTTTACAGCTGAGCAGGGGTCACATTACTCGTGAACCCGATGGTCCCTCATGGCTGTGGCAATGGGATATTCATCTTTTTCATACCAAATTCAGCTTTGATTTTTATCACTGTTAAGACCCCCACTGCCAGATTAGAGTCAGAGAATAAGGTTCTGCTTAACCATGCAGATGCAGTAGCCTGTGGTCACGTGAGAGGCAGGCCCCTGTAGCTGGATTTGACGCCCTTGACTCAGTTTGTGTCTAGATCTCTGTGAGAGGAGATAATTTCTGCAGCTGCAGTGGTTCTTTACACAGGCTGTAATCTCATTAAGTGTCCCATGTTAAATTAGATCTGTGTGGAAAAAAAAGGGATTTTGAGGAGCTAAGGCACCCAGTAATCAGTCCACATACATGACAGAAAACTTCAGCTGTGGAGTGAGAACATGTGCGTTGTCACCTACATGGCGACCACTGAGACCATACTATTAAAATGAGTATGTCCTGGCTGAGATAAGAAAAGGTTTTTTTTCTTTCTTAATTTGCAGAATCATGCAGACATTTGTTACACAACAGTGGAAGAACAGTAAAGAGAAATCTAATTGTACGCACAATAAGAAGGTGTCTGACAAAAAGGTGAAATCCCCTCTGCACATCTTTTCTACATTGCGCAGGTAATAGCAAGGAAAATGAGCTTTTTATCACCATAAACTGTTCAAAATCTACAGCAGACTTTACAAGGTGAAATTTTGACTTCTCTCCACAGAGAAGTGCTCTATTTATAACTTACCTCATGGGTTTCCAGTCTTTGCATTGCATGACATCAGGAGTGAACTAGGTACTGCTGCAGCTTCTAAGGTTATTAGAAGCTAGAGCATTTCAGTGCCCTGATCTCTGAAAGAGCCATGTTAGATCTAGAACTGGAAAGAATTAATTTTATTTTAACTTGTGTTTGTATCTTTATTTTATCGTTACTTGAATAGCAAGAATAAAAATACAAGTAATACATATACAAGTAACACATATGTATAGCATATGTTATGTGTATTTTCAAAACCTGTGTTTGTCCAGCTCTTCTTCCTACAGTAGTTTGTATATTTAGTTTTTTAAAACTGGAATGGTCAGTAATGAAAGACTGATTTTTAAAGATTCTGAGCACCCTCCCCTCTCCAGTATTTTACTACATTAATGTTTTCCACTTCTGACATGCAGGCACAGAATTTCAAAGAAAAAAGGCATTAAAAAGCGTAAGAAAGAGCTTATGAATAGTTCAGTTGCATTTAATATGATTTCTGCCAGTTGCTCATACTCGTAAGTATATGTAGAATCAGGCTCTGATTTTACCTCTTTCAGGATTGTGACTATTTACTCTAGTGTGTTTTTCTGCTTTTGGAGGGTTGACAGATCACCCCTTCAATTCAGTCACTGGATTTCAATTGAATGCTTCTTTGAATATGCCTTCTTTTTGAGGAATTTTGCCATTCTAAATTCAGGGTATGAAAAAGAGATAGAATACAGCAATCAGTCATGTTGCAAGAGGGGGGAATGTCAAAGATGTTAAAAGATTGTCTGTATATTCAAAGGCAGAGGAGGAAAAATGTTTTAAGTAGAAGGCTTATCCATTCCCTACTATGCAACACGCTATGGCCAAGGACAGGCTGCAACTTGGGGTTTGCTTTTATTCAGAAAGGACATACAAAACCAGCCCATTTTCCTCTTGATTTAGCAGCCAAAGTCCAGAGATGGCTTAGCCCAAATGCAGGGACGCTCTCTGTCCCCAGGACACCATTCCTACCTCCTGTCTGCAGGAGGGTGATAGTGAGCCAGCTGCTACTGTGGATCAGCAGCCTCCACGTGCATCCTCTGCTGTCACTAACAGTGACACACACCTGCTAACAGGGTGGGGAAACCTGCCAGCCTCTCCCCTTGGGTTTTTACTTTTCTACTTGATGCAAAGAAAAAAAAAAAAAGTACTCCAGAGACTGTTGTTGCTTGTGAAATGATTCAGCATACCTGTTACATGTTCTTACCTTGCAAGGACAGGCGAGTGTGAACCTTACAGAAATGTGACTGTGTGAATGTTGTTCCATAAAACCTTTTGTTCTTTACTTTCTGCATTCGTAATTTAGGTCTCTCACATTCTTATTTCTGGTGTTACAGAGCTAGAATTTGTCTAAAACAGAAAGAAGGGTATAAACTTGTCTTTCACAAGGTACCTAGGTTATGATGATGTTTTTAAAAGAATGTCCTTTTCATCTGAATAAAATTTGATTTAATGTCTCCAAGTTTCACTGCTCAATGTATCTTCCACTGGATCTGAACATAGAATTTGTTTTGCTGTGTCCAAAAGACAGTAACTTTCACGGGATCATGCCATGATCATTACATAGAAAAGATAGATTTTGATAAGGAAAATGTGTTACAAGATATGGGTTTCATTTCAAAGATAATTTCCTGAATAATTGGTTTGTTTTGAGACTTAGAGATCTTTACAAAAAGCTGTAAGGTCACAGCTCTAACTTCTACTGAAGTAGTTAATTGTCTTTTTGATTGATGAGCTTGTCCGTAAATAGGAGTAAGTTGTTTGTTTTGATATTGGAAAATATCTTACATACTATTGTTCATGTTTTAAAAGTTTGGGTTGCGTTTGTCACTAGTGAAAAGCATAAAGACAGGTGACACTTAAAATGTGTTTACATCTGTGTGATCTTGCTTGATTTTCATGGGATTTTGATTATTCTCCAACTTCACCATCTTCTTTATTCTAAGGTCGCCAAGTTATCCTCCACCTGGCTGTGGTAAAAATAAATCGAAACTGAAGTCAGAACAGGATGGCATCTCCAAGACTCACAAACTACTGAGAAGGACTTGCTCTAGCACAGTGAAGGCGGAGGATGTGTGTGCCACAAAATCTCACAGAACCTTCGGCCGCTCGTTGTCGAGTGACCCGAGGGCTGAACAGACAATGGCTATTAGATCGCACAAACTGCTGAGTCGTGCTTGCTCTGCGGCTGCCAAGCAGGAGGAGTGCATCCCTTTAAAGCCCCATAAGGTGTTAAATAGGTCGTGCTCTGGGGATCCTCGATGTGAGCACAACAGCACCTTGAAGCCCCACAAACTTTTAAGCAGATCCTACTCCAGTAACCTTAGAATGGAAGAATTGGATGGATTGAAGAATCACAAGTTGCTCAGCAAGACTTACTCCAATGCCCCTAAATCATCCAAAATGGAGCCTTTCAAGGAGTCCACCATGGCAGAGAGCAGGAGGCTCTCTCTTACCTCAGGGCTTATTGGTATCTTAACACCATCCTCATCCTCACCTTCACAAGCTGCTGTGCGTAATATTTTTTTGTATTCTGCTTATTTTCCTCCTATTATTTTCTAAATGCGCTGTTTTGCTTTTTATGCAAAGGCATTAATACTTAAGATATGTATTAGTGACTATATTGGATATACTGGAAGACGGGAGCAATGAAGTCAGCTTTTTAAGGAGGATTCAAGCAGCTATGCATACACATGTACTTACGTTATAAAATCAGAACTTGCTGAGGTAGGGACAGAGATTTTATGTGTCGTGTTGAATGCAGCTCAATGCACAGCTGCTGGCCATGGGAAAAGTTCGGTCACCCACTTCCTCCCCTGTATACTTCCTGCAGGAAAAAGGGAGAGCGTGCACCTCTGTGCTGCAAAATTAGGTTGGCTGCACAGGACTTTTCTCATTTCCCTGTTTGCTTCATGCGGGAAGCAACTGTCCATTAGATGGTTTGAGTGCTACATCACCTCTCCTTCTGGTCTCAGCATCTGCCATCATTATCATCATATGGAAAGGAATGCAGTCACAGTTCCACTCACCTCTTGCATGTTTGTGATTTGTGAAGGGTTAAACCTTCAAATATGCAGGACATCAGAGACCATGCAAAGAACTGGGCCCACGCTGGCCCTCTTACTTTCCCCAGAGACATGATCGATTGGGAAAACAAAGGGTAGCACATATTCTTGCATTTAAGAAGGAGCTTTCAAAATCAATTCTTCTGCCTATGCCTCTTAAAAGACGTCTTTTTTACTTTAGAAGGACGAGTGGGTTTGTTTGCAGTCTTTCAAGGCACCAGCCTGTTTTCTGTGTTTGATCTGGGGAGAAGTGTTTAGAAAATAGTTCTCTCCACTCCCTCTGCCTGGTGGTACCTTGGAAGCTGATTCTTCCTTTAGATGCCATACATATGTTTAAAATAGTGCATTCTAAATAATGAAATTACATTGAGTTTTCTATGTTTCATGGTAATTTAGTTTGGTAAGCTTTAAACTATACTCATCAGATCTAAAAGGAGGGATACACTATCATAAGATCATTTTTATATATGCTGTGTGGTTGATTTATGTGATGTGCACAGCAAAATTAATTTAAGATGAGCCATCAGACTTCCACTTGTTGCAGTTTAGAGATGGCACTTCTTTCTGATTCAGCAGAGGATGTATTAACACAGCAAGACTTCTCTCTTCTGACGTTAATAGGAGAAATCCCTTTGGTTTTTATAAGATAATGAAGAGCTGACTAAGTTTCATTACTGATGTTATCAGCTGATAGAGAAGAAAGGCAAACCCTCCTTGGCAGCCTATAAAAACTACTCGTAATTTATTGCTTGAATGCACTTACTGTGAGGGAAGATCATCACATCCATGGTCAGATGAAGTTTGACTGATGTTAGTGGAAGGGCATTGAGAGTCTATTTCACATTTTATATGCAGGCACTAGATATATGGGTAGCCCGGGTGCCTAACTGCAATTTGAAGTCAGTGCAATGTAGAAGTGATGAATCAAGATACTGAGTTCTCTCCAATTCTCAGCTAAAATATTATTCTCATATATGAATACAAGTAGTATTGTTGCCCAGAAGAAAAATGGAAGACAAGTTAAGCTGTTAAACAGTAGACAAATGAAAGGAAACCCTATTAAAAAAACCCCTAAACATTGTAAATTAAGCCAATCTAACTCTTATTCAAAACAAGGTTTGATTGAAATAGATGTCAATTTGGAGGGAAGTCTGAACCTTGCTGACTCTTGTAACAGAAGTTACTTCTAATTTACATTGTTGTGTGCTGAAAGAAAAAGAATTTGAGTAGTATCTGAGCATAAAGATCTGTTAGTGCAGTGCTTGTAGAAGTGAGACCTTAGTACATATAAAATAAAAAGGTTTTCAGCCTTACTGAGAATTACAGTAGTCTTTCAAGCCTTAACATATAGCCCATATTTGGATAGACAATTTACAGTGAAAACACAGTGGAAGTTACCAAATGTCAGTTTATTAGGATAGAGAGGGGAGGCACTAGTGTTTCCATTTGAGATTAAAGTTTTTGGGATGGTGAGATGCAAAGCTTCATCAGATTTAAGAACTAAAAAGAAATACTAAAAACCTACCCCACAGTCAGTAAACAGTAAAAGGATTGATTATTTGTAGTGGCTGGTTCACACAAATGAGAGATCTTTTTGGATGCAAGTTGTTTGATTAACATATTTACATGCAAAAATTTATAAATGCTTTACCATTTCCTTATAATTAGTCTGCCAATACTGATATTGCCTCAACTTTTCCCTTGCAGCAAAATTATGGTGCAAAATGCATTCCGGTGCGAGACCGTGGCTTTCTTGTGCAGGTAGGATGTCATATCTTAGTCACTTATGAAACACTGTGGAACATGAGCTGACTGTTAATTATTTTTAAGCAGATGTTGTTATTCTCATTTTCATTGTTCTCAGACTATTGAATTTGCTGAGCAGCGGATACCAGTATTGAATGAATACTGTGTCGTTTGTGATGAACCTCATGTGTTCCAGAATGGCCCTATGCTGAGGGTAAGTGATGTGCTGGTAAACAACACGTTTTATAGTGCCTTGAGTAGCTGTGGACCATACAAACCTGTTGGAGAACTGTTAAATTATTTCAGATGGGTTTCATTCTAATATTCTTCTCAGATGCAAAAATGTAAAGCATATTAATTAGATTTTGCAGTAAATTTCAAAAAAAAGTCTTGAAGCAAGGGAGAGAGAAATCAGGCATGGATCATACCACAGAAATGTAAAGGGGGCATGTATTTCACTGAACCCTCTTGTGCTGCAGTAGTCACAGCCAGATAACATAGAGAAGTGCATTAGAGTGCTTTCCCAATCCCCTGGCATTCTTCTAAAAGCTTAGGGCGCTCCATCCCTGAGCTTTTCTCAAGCCATGACTACAGTATTTACATACGCTGGTGTTAATGCCACCACTCTGTGAAGTTCTTCTGACCTTGTTTTGCTCACAGGCTGCTGAAATGAGCCATCCTCAAATGTGATAAGAAAGACAGTAGAACGAGATGCTCTGTGAAGTCCCTGATCTAGCAGTGGCCTAGTCTAGGGGCACTGTTGTGGCTCAGTATGCCCCAAGTCTGGCCAGTTAGAGAACTCTTCCTTTTATTCCCGTATGACTGGGAACAGAACTTTGCCTGCTGATCACTGTAGCCTCTCTCATGCTGTTGGTGAATGTGTACAGTGGAAAAGAGTAAGATGGGTCATGAGAGATACGCTCTGCTTGGAGCTGCTGGATCAGTGCAGCTTTGTGAAAGAGTCTATTGACAGAATACAGTTCTTAGCTTTAGGGCTGGTTTTGCAGTTTAGAATCCTTTTGTTTCACCTGCCTTTCATCCAGTGGAAACATGAGTAACCTTATAAGATTAACGCCATGGAAAACTAACTCCATTGTGCGAATGGTCTGATACCTGACAATTTCTCGACAGTGTGGGAAGCAACTACACTTAAGCTGAAGCAGACCTCATCTATGATAGTTCCATGGAACTAAATTCAGGAGGATTATTGCTCTACCTGGTAACAGAAATCACCCCAGTGTCATTCTGCATGACATTGCCTGGCACCAGGGTCAGGTGTTCTGACTGCAGGCAGGGTGTGCTGATAGGCTGCTAACAGGATTTGAAAAAGCATACATATACCCAGTTTACACTGTTTAAAGTCATGGTTAAATTCCTGTAGTTTTGGATATCCAATCAGGTGTTATTTTTGCCTCTTCAAGCTCATACCTATCTTTTAAAAGCAAGGTTTTCCGACATAAATATTTATCAGTAGCCAATACTGATTAGAACCTGTAAAAAAGGCATCAGTTCCTTACTGTTTGTATTTGAATGCACTGCTATATGTATTACCTCTGACAGAATGAGATAAGACAAAGTAGTGTTTGGAGAGTGAGTAAAATTTGAAAAACATAATTATTTAGGTTATTGGAGTTTATCTATTATCCATAGGTCAAAGCAAACAGTAGGATTTATTCTGCTAAAAAAACCTGAAAGTTATCTGCTGTAAATAAAAAAAACCAAAACCTTAATTCTTTCTTTCCCACCATAAAGATTAAAATGTCCCAGAATTACTCTTTTGTGTCTTCAGTTTAAAGAAGGGTCATTTTATAGCTGTCTGTTTCAGAGTTTGTTAGCACTTCACAACAGAAGCTGCAACCATATTTGCCCCTGAACATATATTCATCAGTACCTTTGAAGGAGCATAACCTGACAAGCTTGGCAAAAAGGAAGTAGTGTCATTATATAACCTAGGAAAAATTAGATACCAGGAGGAAATCTAGCATGCTCTGTGTATGGTTGAATGACTCAATAAGCAATATAGAGCCATTAATGAGTTTGCAGTTCTGTAGAAGGTGAGGAAAGATCTCAGTTTGAATTGAGCATTAGTTTGCCCTAGAGTGTGTTAAGGAAATTTATGCTTCACTCTCCTGAGAGCTGTGGCCAGGGGAAGCTTCAAGTAGTCAGTTTGTGGGATTTATTCACATGCTTCAGCTGCACACACACATACATGCAGACATATATGTGTTTAGTTATATGATGAATGTGAAGAGAAAGAGCATTTTATGTTTAGTACTGCTGCAAGAGCAGATCTCAGAAACAGAGTACTTTTATTACAAGAATGTAGCAGGCTTTCATTTAAGGCACGGCTACGTGCAATGTAGCCTTATTGAGGATCCCTGGCCTTTGTAAAGAGTTCTCTGTTTTGATAGCACAGTAACTTCATCAGGTTTCATAACGGCGAGTGCCTTGCTGTGGTGTGCTTAGTAAGACTGTCCAGATCTCTTTTTCTACAGATGCCTGCATCCCAAAGGCTCTCTCTGTAGCAAATTGTGCTACCAGAGGTGCCACAGACTAAATAGCTCTGGGTCATTCACCAGTTTCTCCCTTTAAATTTTTGTTCCTCCACACAGATGCACACAGGCTCATGTCTGGGTGTGGGTACCCTTTGTGGTGAGTTTCCCTTCTACATTTTGGATGGTTTTTTTCAACAGCAAAGAAGGCCTATGAATTGATAAAAGCATAATAAAGTTATTGCTTGGTTTTCTGATATCTTACAGAGTTTTATGCAGTTATAAAGAAGCCACAGAGACCTTTGATTCTCTCATCTTCCCATATGTCTGCCTGGTGCCTTTCCTGAACTATAGTGTAGTTTATTAATTGTCTTTAATGCAATTTAAAAACTTCAACAGTTGCCATCACACAACAGTAACAGTCTTTTAATACTGTAAAGTGCCATACTAACTTACAAACTCTTACACTGTACATAGTTCTTCATGCTGGTGATTACTGACTTGCTCAGTTCAGATGTCTCATGCTCACGACAGCTGAAGAAACCATGTGAAACTGAGAGATAAAGTTTTTTCTTCCTGCAGGCTATCATTTTATCTTTTATAATTTTTATCTTTTGTAAAGTATCTTCAAATCAATCTCTCTCAGCAAACTTTCCTCTCAGTATTGTGTTTCATTTTCCTAAATAAATTTTTCTGGCAGAAAAGTCTGGCTTTAATATCTATTTGTATTTAAGTTACTTTTTAAAAATCTTGACATCTTTCCGATAAGACAACAACCACTTGATGACAACAAGATGTCTCATTTTGTATGGCTTAATTTAGACACTAGATCCACATGGCAGACATACCATTGTATGGAAGATTCTGTTGCAGAACAGCTGCATGACGCAATTGCATATGTTTGACTTCATGCTTTTAGAGTGGACTTCTCCCTTGCTCCAGAGCTTCAATAATTATCTAATCATGCAAATGTTCCCCGCTGGTTCAGGGATCTTGTTGTACATTGAAATCTTTGGGTGTTTTTAGGCCATCTTGGTGCCTTACTGAGTATAAATAAAGGGGCTGCTTTATTGGCTTACTGAAGATGAATAAGTAAGAAATCCTTAGATTTCTCTTAAGAATTTATTTACAGAGCAAAGTGAATATTCTTTGAGAATAACCAGTTTTCTTTTGAGTTCCAAAATTCCCTGAAACACAGAAGACCAGAGTTAAATACACAGTTCCTCTGTGTACTCCACAAGTTTGTGTGTGTATAAAACAAAACACATTAGGTACATGGGGTGGTTGACCTTAGAACATGACCAAACCTAATGTACCCACAAGGAACTGCATCCGTACTGGTGTGAAGGGGAAGAAAAAAGATTCTCTGAAATGGAAGAAGGAGTCTTTGAACATATCATGAAGTTGTAACACTCTTCTTTATAAAGGCCCAGGGTCCATTGCTTCATTCCATCCCCTTCAGAAAAAACACAGCAGTAAAGTAAGCAGTGTTTTCCTGTAAGTATTCACACCTTTCCCAGATAAGCAAAGATGAATGAAACTTCTCATCATAGCGTGGTTCTTTATTTATCTCAAAAGCACAGTGAGATCTAAGGATTATTTGCAGTGCACCAGAAGTTATAAAAGCCAAATTGGATATTTAGAGATACACACTTACATAGAGTACCACCAAAATCAGAAAATTACTTTGAAATCCCTGTGAGGAACGATTTGCAGTTGTTCTGCAAAGCAGAGGAAAAATGCAATTAATACATGGATCCTAAGAATAAGATTATTTATTTAAGCTCTTACATAACATGGACAAATATTATTTCATGCAGTCATTTCTATTGATGGTCGGAATCCTGCATATTTCACTTTTCACAGAAAAGATGAAGAAACAGCTTTGAAATCATTAGCAAGCCTTGAGACTGCAGCCTGTTCATCCAAACAGCTCCCTTAACTCATATAAAGAATCGCAGTGCATCCTTCTGCAAGGCAAACCTGTGCTACAGAGCTCTCAGGGGCTCTTCCATCTTCTGAAGTAGCTCCTTGCTCTGTTTTGAAAAAGGGGGAAGTGAAAGGTCAAACACAGGTTTTATGGAGGAGAGACACAGAAGGCAGACATGGTAAATCTACTGAAAAAAATGAGGGTCTGGTCATTGGAATTATTACCCTCATTTTACTGTCTTGAAATTTGTTTTCAACAGAGAAGTTGTTTAGATAAGTGAGAACAGACTGTTTCAATAACATATTGTGAAATGCTTTTTTTCCCCCTAACATTTTCAATCACTTGGTATATCATTCACATCTATGTTGTTGAAATAGTTACATAGATTATCCTGATTTCTGTCAAACTACAAAATTAGATTAAATATTAGAAACTAATTTAGGACAGTCGAATGACTTCCACAAACCCATTCTGAAGAACAGAAGTATTCCGACATGGGGCATGTGTCTCTAGTGAAAAATACCTGAAACGGGAATTTGTTTCATCCACTGCCTTTCACTGGCTTTTGAAGATCTCCAAGGATGGAGATTGCACAGCCTCTCTAAGCAACCTGTTACAATGCTTGATAAAGCTTTAGGAAAATCTTCTTTTAGCTTTATCTAAAATTTTGGATCAAGTTTAGGTAAAGTTAGTCCTGTATGACAGAATGAAAGTACTGTTTGACCTCTAAAGGTCCTTTTCAACCATCTGGTTTGGTTCATCTAGCTAAAATATGTATTTTCCAAAGCAGATCTAAGAATGTAATAAACCTAAGCATTATTTGGTTCAGTGTTAGAAGGCTATTAACTTTTTTTAATGTTGTACAAAATTCTTCCTTTTATTATTACTAGAATATTCTAGGGAAGGACTAAGTTGCATTTTAATAATACAACAGTTTTGCTGCTGCTAATACCAGAGAAATAAGTTGTTTTAGGAATTCAGCATGTACTTTTATTACAAACATTTTATGTAATGAGGTCATGAGTCAAAAGTCTAACAAAAGTGGTTATTATATTTAAGGATCTGATTAAAAGAAGTGTAATAAAAATGTGGTATCATATTTGAAGCCTGGAGGAAAGAAGATGTCAGTCCTCTCTTAAAGAAAGGCAAGAAGGAGAGGATCCAGAGAAATCCATGCTGGTCACCCTCACCTTCACCTCGATCTGTAGCAGCTCAACCTCAAAACAATCTCCAGGCACATAAAGGACAAGAAAATCATCACACATAGTCAGCAGTGGGAGTTCACACTTGACTGACTTGATTAAACTTCTGTGAGGAAGCGACTGGTCTGGTAGATGAGGGGAGAGCAGTGGATATTGTCTGCCTGGACTTCAGTAAGGTTTTTGATGGTGTCTGCTGTGAGATCCTTTTTGACAAGCTGTTGATGCATGGGCTGATTTAGGAGATGGGGGGGTAGTCTGAAAACTGGCTAAGTGTCTGGGCCCAGAGCATGATGTTCAGTGGGGTAAAATCTGCTCGGAGGTCAGCAACTCGTCGTGTACCCCAGGGGTCAGGAGTGTATCCAGTCCTGTTTAGTGCCTTCATTAACCACCTAGATGGTGGTGCAGAGTGTACTCTCAGAGAGCTTGCAGATGATAAAAAAAATGGCAGAAGTGTGCGGTACTTGGGAGTGATGGGTGCTGTTCAGAGGGACCTCGACAGGCTGGAGCAGTGGGCTGCCAGAAGCCTCAGCAAGGAGAAGTGCAAAGTCCTGCAGCTATGCAGGAACAAACCCAGGCCCCAGTGTGTGCTGGGGACCACCCAGCTGGAAAGCAGCTTGGCTTGGGCAGAAAAGGACACCAGCATGAACATGAGCCAGCAATGCACTCTCGGGATATGGAAGGTTCATGGTATCCTGGGCTACATTAAACAGTAGAATTGTCTGTGTGCGTGGAGAGACTTAGCCTGCCTCTGCATGCAGCCGTGGTGAGGCCACACTGTGTCCATTCTGTGCTCCTCAGCACAAGAAAGGGATGGAGCTGCTGGAGAAAGTCTGGTGAAGGGTCACTAAGATGAGTAAAGGGGCGAGAGCACATCGTATAGGAGGACAGGCTGAGAGCCTGGGAAAAAGAAGGCACGGGTGGGATCTTACTGACATCTATAAACACTTGAAGGAAGGGTGCAAAAAAGGGTGGGGCCAGGCCCTCTACGGTGGTGGTCAGTGACATGACAAGAGGCACAGGATACAACCTGAAACATAGGAGGTTTCAGTGGAAAAACAGGAAACAAGTTTTACCTTTCTCACCTTTTCTGAAGGTGACTGAGCAGGAGGATAAGTTGCTCAGAGAGGCTGTGGAGTCTGCATCCATGGAGAAATTCAAAAGCTGTGTGTTCAGGGCAGCTGGCTCCAGGTGACTGTGCTTGAGTAGGGACGTTGGACTAGATGATCTCTGGAGATCCCTGCCATCCTCAATCTTTCTGTAATTCTTTGACCTTATGCAGCTTTTACATAGTGTAATTGGTAAAGGTAATGTCTTTCTTCCTGTTCTGTACCTTCCCAAATTCCTCATTTGCAAATACTAAAGCCATTGATGGAACAGCATGATTGAATGATGAAGACTTGCGAGGCAATTCTACAGGACAAAAAAATCTGAGAATATATTCAGTAAAATAATTAAAAGACCATCTGTGTATCAGTATTTTTTTCCAGTAAAGAAGTCTCTTCAGAGTGCCATCTTGTGTTGAAACCTCAGACTGAGACCTCCATAGAACAAAGGAAGAATTAGTAAAAAAATCAATGAAATTAAATATTACAGCTGATTTCTTTGCAGTTTGTACTCTGGTGCAGACATTTCTGCTGTTTAATGTTTTTCCCATAAAATGTGAACAGTAAAATACCGTAAAGCAATATTTGGAATTTCATGTTATTATTTAGCTTATTATTTTTATTATGTAAAAGTAAGCACAGTCTTGTTATTCTGATACATTTCTTCCATTAGTAAGCTTTCATTTTTTTAAATGTTTTTCATCCCAAAGTGCTTAGTTATGTTTTATTTACTGTGAATGAAATCTTGCCCTCAGTGGGTTCTTGTTGACTTGAAGAGGTCTTGGATTTCTCTGTGCTCTGAATGCAAGTCTTAAGACACCACTGAAAACACAGAGTCATTGATGTCTCAGAAAGAGCATGCTGCTTAGTCCTGGGAAATTTCTTGAACAGAATAAACATAACTGAACTGTGGAGAAAAGTGTAGGTGTACAAATATGTTTAGTCAGACTGGAGTTAAGCCAAGATGCTTGTGGAATTCCAAGATTTTTGTGGAATAACACTGTGGTCTTTCTAATCCTTACTCCACAAAATAGGCTGGTTTTATCTCTTTTTATGAAAAAAGCCTTTCCAGCTACAACCCGTATTTTAATAAAATAGATTTCAAACAATTTATATTTTACTGAGAGAGTGAAACGACTGCAGTATAGCTTTTCCTGTTGCCAACAATTTACCAAAGTGCACCTTGCCTATCTTGCATTCTGTAATGCTTGTTTGTTCACCCTTTATTTCTGTATCTGTGAAGTAAAATATATCCTTTAAAAGTGTGTAAGATGCAGAAAAAATCCCCCAAAAACCCAGAAAATAAAATTTTAATCGGGCAAAACAAAGCGAAACAGAACAAGTGACATTTCTTACTCAGCCACAGCCTACTCTTATCTTTCTTTAGGTTGCATCTGACTACAGTTGTGGTCGCCCATGACTTTGAGTGGCATGTTCCATGTAACACATGAATATTGAGAGACCATTCAGAGAGTTTACCTTACAGTAAAACTAAGAGCTGGCATGGTGGAAAGTAGGAAATGGAACAGAGATTTGAAGTTCCATTTTGTCTCCATGTCTGTTGCTTTCATTAGGAAAGGTGGGATGGTCACTAATGATTTCACCTTCACCATTTATTACATTTGCTGTACATTAGGCAGTGAGCCTTTCCTGAAGCATCTCCTGTTGGATAAATAGTTTTTAGGTGCGTCAGTCATGTTACAGCCTCATTAGTGTCTGTGTGATAGCCCTCAGGATACAGTAAAGCTCTGAGCACAGCTGCAGCCCACATTAGAAAGTTGCTAGATCGATACAGACTATGGAAGTTTCAGCTTTTTCAAATTGAAAGAATGTCTAGAAAATATTCTAGGTAGTATATTAGTCGAGGAACCAGGGTATGTCATAGTTCATAGGTGGTTTGCGTGTCTGCCAGTCTCAGACACTGCAGAAAGAAGTGACGTTTGCATTGTAACACACAGGAACTCTGCTTTTTTCACCACAGCAGCAGTTGGGTGGGAGCTACTGATCATGCAAAGAATGGGGGTGGCTAAAGGAAAATTCTGAAAACTTCAAACATTCTGAAGATGCTTTCTGATTCTGTCATTACCTTCTGCCGCCAAGCATTGAAGTCTCAGTTTAGCTCCCTATGTCTTACTTTTTCCTGGATTTTCCCCACTGGAATAATGATCCTCCTAATAGTGTTTCAGCACCAGTGATCTTCACTTAGCTAATAGTTCGGTGAAAACCAATGGCTTTATGTTAATTTTCTATTTCCAAGAGAAAAAATGAAGTCTATGTGAGACCCTGGCAGTTGGTGTTGCTGAGAGAAATTAGAGTTGCCTTCTTCAGGAAGTGAACGACAAAGTCCCCCAGCCAGTCAGCTCTCGTGTCCTCAAGGTTGTGGTTGTAATCTGTGAAACTGTGTGCACCTAGGATGAAATTCATATTCAGAAATACATGTTTAAGTGTCTAAGCCCTATTTTGTCGTGTATTTTCCCTTTGAAAACAATGGAAAATAGTAACCTAAGAAAAGGTGGTTAATATGTACATTTGTGGATGTGAATTCCACATCAGTAAGAACATATCTATATTTCACTCTGTAGTGGTTTTGTTCGCATTGGCTTCTTTTGTGAGATAAAAATCGGGAGGAATAAAAAGCAGGCATCACACTTTAAAGAATGCAATGAAGTTTATTACTAAAACTAAATAGTAAGAAAGAAATAAGAAGGAATTAAAGCAAAAACGCCCTTTTTCCTCCAGCACCTTCCCCCTTTTAACCCAACTTGCATAAAGGACAACATACAATGACTTAGGTCAGCATTATTAGTTTTAAAAGTTTTTCCACTATTTAAGGTAAAAAGGTTTTTTTTCGCTTCACGTGGTTTTCCAAACTGCTTCAAGAGCAAACAGACCCCGCCCGAAATTCTGCTGCCGTCAAAAACAATTTCTCCCATAAATCTTGCAGTTTTGCTGAACTG
>VYXC01003762.1:31095-66666 GCA_013397175.1 Platysteira castanea | reverse complement strand
AGAAGCCGCGCCGGGTGGCATCGGCCATGCAGCAGCGCAATGGTTGTTTTTTATCTGCCGGCGGCTCCGTGGGGGTTCTCCCGCTGCTAGCCAGGGCCCGTGCCCCGGGGCCGGGAAAGGGAAGCCCGGGCCGGCCCCTCCAGACGGGCCCGGGGCCCATTTCCCCCCCTCTCCCACGGGAAGCCCGAGCACCGAAGAGAAGTTTCTGCCTTTCTCCAGGGTTTTAAATATGTAAATTTCGGAAAGCGCTATTGGTCCAAATAATTGTCTATCAACCCAGGTTCAAACCACGACACACGTACAGACACAAACATTCTTAGGAAGTTCAGCTTATTGAATATTACATATACATGAACCAAAGAAAGAGTATCCAAAGATGACATGGGAAGAACATAGCTTTTATAAATGTGTTAGAGGTGGTGTTCTTGTTTGTTTACTGTGGCTAGGGGCATTTCTCCTATTTATGCTCTGAAGTCAGAACAATACTGTTCCTGTCTCAAGGGCACCCATCCTATGACAAGAGAAAAGTGGACACCATAAAGGGAAACACACTATCAATATATAAAAGATAAGCAGCAGACTAAGAGCAGCCTTGAATCCCAGACTCCCCATAAATCTTGTGGTTTTCTTTAAACTCTGCCTTCTAGAATTTATTTATTAACTTAGTTTTCATATGCTTTCTAGCATATGCGTTCATATGCGTTCTAGCAGGCAAAATTGCAGGCAAAACAAAAATTAGGAAATGTAACACTGAACAGGTAAGTCACAGTGTGTGACGAACAAGATCCCCTCAAACATTTGCTTCCAAATTCCAAGCTAATACTTTCATTTTGTAGGGATATAAACAATTTAAATGGTTGAGCTTAACTAGTGACTGGAGTAGAGGACACAGAAATGGCCATACCAACATCTCTTGGAATACACTAAATTAACACTAACACTGCTAACACTTGTGGGAAATTCAGGTTTAAAACATCTGATTTTGTTAAATTGAGACAAAATACAGAAACATTATTCAAAAGTGCTTTTAAAATTACTGTAGTGTGGGTTAAAAGGCATCCAGGCTAGATATATGAAGACAGACTCTTGAAATGTCTTTCTGTCTGCAGGGTTGGGATTAGTTTCCCCGTTGTACTGTACTGACAAAATATATAGTGGACAGAAAGGTTCATCAATACATAAAATGAGAAGAATTGTATAGACCTTAACAGAAGTGTCTGTTCCACTGAGGGGCTGAAATTCTGCTGTCTTGCTTTTCCATATTATCTAGAGCTCTCCAGTGTCAGCCTAAGACCAGAAAAAAAGGGCCTTGCAAATGTCAAGCATAAGTGCAATGACTGTTTTCCTAACTGCCCTTTTACAGATGCTCAGACACTTCTGGGATTATAACAGAGGGGCAGGAAAAAGAGTAAAGGTGACAAATCATGTGTTTGCTTTGCTATCGACAAGTCTCAGGATAACTTACTTTGCTGAGACTGTAGACAAAATATCAAAAATAAATATTTTCTTGTGAGTTTTCTTCATGACAAACTTAGATTGCTCTGCTATTCCAGAGTTACTCCTTGCTATGAAATAAAGGAAATCTGTGTATACTGTTGATTATGGTAGTTAAAGTGGTAGTGCTGACATGCTTCCCCAGCTGAACAAATGATTTAACCATCCTCTAAATGTGGGAAAACCAAGAATAATAACAATAATAGATACCTCTTGTTCAGCTTGCCATGGCACAGCGAATCCCATCATGTTTGGCTTCATCTGCTGCCTAATGCAATGTAACATGCCAGATAAACTAAATCAAATGGGTGACACTATTAGACTTGAAAGATGATAGCTCTTGTAAAGCAAATGAAGTGCGACTGTATCAATCCAGAAGATTTCAGATGTTTATTGAGGTCTTGAATCTTTGAAACCCAGCAAATGAATGTTTTAAGTGCTGCAAAACAAGTGACTACAAGTACAGCAGTATGCTTATTACTGGCAAAGCTGTTACCTGAAATAGAACTCAGCTAAATTTGAGGGGGTTTTTTGTGTGCTTAATTAATTTTTTCATTTCTGCAAGTGCTTTGTTGAGGCAGTGGCTTGAACTTCAAAACATACTACTAGAAATGCTTTTGTAATTGTTGTGATTGCTAGACTCAGAACTTTTAGTTACAAAAGTTTGGTATTGCAAAGATAAGTTTAAGTTTCAGTAAGCTAGGATTTAATACTATGCATTCACATAACCAGGATCCAGGAAGGATTTTTGATTGTTTTTAACATTGTCATAAAAGGTTGTGTTTATTAGGTAGTTTTAAGGAAGGCTTTAATTCATATTTCTTTCAACTATTTGTTCATTTTGAATGCTTAGAACAATTCATTGTGTGATATTACGTGAGCCTTTAAAAAGTTAGTCTGCTAATTATCATTCAGTAAATAAGATGAAGTTGCTGTAAGGGTTGTAAACAGTTAGAAAGCCCAGGAAGACATTCCTGTTTTCTTTACCTAAAGCTGTGTTCCTTTTTGTTTCTGCTTTGTTTGCTTTATGAAGGCAAAATGTTCAGTTCTCACTCAATATGCAGTATAGATAAAGCTTTTTTATTTGTGATGACATCGTGAATTATTTTTTTAATAGGCAAAAGCTGGTTCAACAACAAGGGCCTTTTGTTATTTGTTTAATACCTGAAAAAAGAATGGAAGTACCTTTATTTCTTTTAAAAAGCACCCTTTGAAATACAGTGTTTATGCTGTAAAAATATAATGAATTTTCTTACTGTTTACCAATAATTTGTTAAATTGTCAAAAATTAAAAATAGCCTCTTCAAGAAATTTGTCTTCCAGATCAGATTTTTATGTGTGTTCTGAACAACAGCATAAGAAGCTATGAAGAATAAACCTGCTTCCAATATTCCTGGATTTGTTCTCCATTAAGTTGAATTATGTAGGAAGTTTTCAGATAGATCATCTTAAGAATATTTAGGTACTATGCCTGTAATTTTGGTTTTGTAACTGTGCTAGGATTTCTTTTAAATTTAGCCTCTCTGAGTACTTAGGAGTTTTAGAGTTCTTCACTCTTGATCTTCAGGTTATTAAAATGTTTCTCTAATGTATCTTCCTCAATAATCAATACGTATTAATTATTTAAAATTAATGTTGCATTTTAAATGTGAAGAATTAGCATTAATTGTGTTTGAGTTTTGTTGTAGGTATGACATGCTAAAAGCAAGAACTCATAAGCAGAACAAAAAGGAAATTAACTTTCTTTCTTTGTATAGCCCACTGTTTGTGAACGGGAGCTCTGTGTATTTGCTTTCCAAACATTAGGAGTGATGAATGAAGCTGCAGATGAAATTGCAACTGGGGCACAGGTAGGATTATCCAATGTTTAATATACGTCTGTTTTCTGTAGTTTACTCAGTCTTCTCAGTCTCTTCCAGTATGTGTTTTGACTTGTATTACCATATGAGTACAGTTTGGTAAGTATTATTTATTTGCCCACTGTTACAGCTGTAGATGTACTGGTTTATGTGTGGTGTATTCAAACAGTACTAATGAGGTGTTTCCGTTGTTTTGCTTCCATGTAATTAGAGTAACTGTGTTTTTGTGTCCTGTTGTATTCAATTAGGTCACCTGGGTTGTTAATAAAGGCAGCCATTGTAATTTGGAGATAATTCAAATTAATTTTCACCTAATGAGCCATTACTACTCTCATGCAATTAGTAAGTTACTTCCTGTTCATGGTCTTGGGATGCAGGGATCCACTGAGCATCTGTTGTTTCGTTCATCAAATAGCAGTGGGAAAGTCCTTACTGATATTGCTACATAGGGTTTTTTCTTCTTCTCAAGGATCAGGAATTTAATATAAGTTTGCTTCCTGACTCTAAATTCAGTTATTGTTATAGTTATAACCATGTCATTGTTTTCTTGAAGTATTTTAAATTATGCTTCCAAATCACTAACCTAAAGTTTCATTAAAAACAAAAGTTAAAAGATTTTAAGTTTAAGGTTTAACTTTTATGTTAAAAGTTTGCACATCTTAAGGAAAAGTGCACTTGTCTCCAATTCTCTGGTTACTGTGCTTCTACATAGTAAGCAGCACTGGAAGTAAACTGCTCTGGTACATGCCTGAATACAACCATGAGCATATCCTCAAAGGAAGAAAAATGGAACTGTGTACACCAGTTTCCTCAGTTGAGAATATGACTGTGGAATCAGAACAGCAGCTCTTCATCTGATGTCTGAGGACCATTGGAGGGCTATATTTGCAACATCTAGATACCAAACATTGGGATAACAGTTTAGGCTTGTAAGAAATGGAAAGAGGTGTGCAGATGAAACTCCACCTCTTCCTCAGCCTGAAGTCCGGTGAGAATTTTATTTTTTTAATTCAGGCACTTACATGTTATATGTATATTTAGAATCGTGGAATCACAGACTAGTTTGAGCTGGAAGGGACCTGCGTAGGTCACCCTACAACCTGCCATGAGCCAGGACAACTTCAGCTAGATCAGATTGCGCACAGCCCTGTCTGACTTGACCTTGAATGTTTCCAAGGATGGGGCATCTACCATGTGCTAGTGTTTCACCACCTTCCCTGTAAAAATCTTCTTTATATCTAGTCTGTATCTCCCTCCTTTATTTAAAACCTTTACCCCTGGTCTTATCACTGCAGGTCCTGCTAGAAAGATTTTCACCATCTTACCATCCCTCTTTAAGTACTAAAAGGCTGCAATAAGGTCACTCAAAAGCCTTCTCATATGCAGGTTGAAGAACACCAGCTGTCTCAGCCTGTCTTCAGCAGGAAGGCATTCCAGCCTTCTGATCATTTTTGTGGCCCTCCTCTGGACTTGCTTCAACAGGTCTTTCTCATTTTAGGGATCCCAGAGCTGGACACAGTGCTCAGGAGTGCTCTCCTGNAAGACTGTACAGAATATAAATTACATCTGTAGCCCTTCCCTCATCCACCAGTGTTGTCACTCCATCGCAGAGGGCCACTGGGTTGTTCAGGCAGGACTTGCCCTCAGTGAAGCTGTGCTGTCTGTCCAGAATCACGTCCCAGTTCTTCATATGCCTTAGCACAGCGTTGAGGGGGTCTGTTCCATGGCNCAGCCTGTGCTGGTACCAGGGGCTACCATGACCCACCTTGTACTTACCATGCATGTACCTTACCATGCAGCACCTTGCACTTCACTTTGTTGAACTTCATGAGATTGCCATGGGCCCACTTCTCGAGCTTGTGCAGGTCCCTTTGGATGGTTGCCCATCCTTCAGGCACATCAGCTGCACCACTCAGCTTGTGTAATATGCAAATTTCCTGAGAGAGCACTCGATCTGACTCTCTATGTCATTAAATAGTGCTGGTCCCCATATTGCCCCCTGAGGGATGCCACTCATCACCAGTGCCCATCAGGACACTGAGACATTGACCTCTACCATCTGGACGCAATCATCCAACCAATTCCTTATCCACAGAACTGTCCATCCGTCTAATTCATCCCTCTCCAATTTAGAGAGAAGGATGTTGGACAGGACAGTTTTAAAGACTGTACAGAATATAAATTACATCTGTAGCCCTTCCCTCATCCACCAGTGTTGTCACTCCATCGCAGAGGGCCACTGGGTTGTTCAGGCAGGACTTGCCCTCAGTGAAGCTGTGCTGTCTGTCCAGAATCACGTCCCAGTTCTTCATATGCCTTAGCACAGCGTTGAGGGGGTCTGTTCCATGGCCTTCGCAGGCACAGAGGTGAGGCTGACGGGTTGGTAGTTTCCGGGCCCTCCTTTCTACCGTTTTTTAAAAATGGGTACAATGTTTCCCTTTTTCCAGTCATCTGTGACTTCACGTGAGTGCCATGCCTTTTGAGTTAGCATGGAGAGTAGCCTGGCAACTCTATTATCCAGTTCCCTCAGGATTCTGGGATGCATCTTATCAGGTCCCATAGACCTCTCTATGTTCACATTCCTCAGGGGCCCTCAAATCTAATCTTCTCTGACGGTGGGAAGCATTTTGCTTCTCTACTTTCTGCCTTGAGCTTCATCCACTCGAGAGGTGTGTGAAGAGGAGACTGCCAGTGAAGACAGGCAAAGAGCTGTCAAGTTCCTTGGCCTTCTCATTGTCTGCCAGTTGCTATTTTGCCAGTCGTGTTCAGAGAGTGGTGCACTTTCCTTGACCTTCCCTTTCTGGATCACATGCCTTCAGAAGCTTTTTCATTATTCTTTGCATCTCTTGTCAAGTTCATCTCCAGTTGCACCTTGGCCTCGCTCACCCCATCCTGACACAAGCAGGCAATGTCCCTATATTCTTCCCAGAATATCTATCTTTGCATCCGCTGCCTGTGCATTTCCTTCTTCCATCTTAGTCTTACCAGCAGGTCTGAAGTCATCCCTGCCAATGTCTTGTCTTCCTTTCCTGATTTCCTACACATGGGGATTGAGAGCTCTTGCACTCTAAGAAGGCATCCTTAAAGATCTGCCAGCTCTGATCTCTTCCCTCATCCCTGAAAGCAGTTTCCCAGGAGGTCCTGTTGAATAACTCTGTGAACAGTGGGAATATCACTTTCCTAAAATTAGGAAAGAATTAGGTATAAGCTTTTTTAAGTAGAGCTAACTAAGTAGAGGAGAGGTAGCCCTGGTTAGCTCTCAGTGTTTTATGTAGGTATCACTGTTGCAGGCATATACAGAGCTCTAGATCTGTGGAGTACCTCTACATTTACAGAGCTTTGCTGTAGACTTCTGAAGTGATTACAACCTTAAGAGTGCTTAAAGAGATAAGGGGTTTTGCCTATTGTCCCACTGGGACAATATTTATTATAGTTTATTATTTAGGTGGCTAAATTCTGCTAATTTTCACTTTAGTGATAACATTGCAGCCAGCTCACTATACTGATCTGCCTTAGCCCCCCATTCCTGTTTGCAGAAACAATTCATCAGTTCTAGAGTTTGATCCATCTGAGCTCTTTTTGTCATTAGTTTAGGACAGTGTGAATCACGACTTAGACTGTCAGCACAGTGATTCTTTCTCCAGCAGCCTAGCAAGCTTAGGCTGACTAGTAAAAGGTAGGTGTTCACATCATATTTTGTCTGATTAATCCTCCTCCAAATCATTTTGTCTAGTGAAGAAGCCTAAATATAGGTTCCCATCATTAGAAATCACATCCTGTTTTCTTCTTTTATGTTTTCAGCTAGTTTCCTAAGGTGTATAACCCTACTTTGCCACTCCAAATAATCTGATGGCTTCTCCTTAATGATAAGTGATTGTACTTTCTAAAACCTTCCAGCCTGACCTCAAGTTGCCATGTATTAGTCATGTAGTCAAAATGCACAAAAATTAGATGTCTGATTTTTTGATAGTTCATACTCCTTGGAAAGAGTCTCTTGAGAGTGAGAGGCACTTGTCTGAGGGACTGATGTCATAAGAGGAATTGTCATCACCACATGTCTTGTCCATCATGAAACTATTTTAATCCTTACTTATTTACTGCTGTACCTCCAATTAAGAAGGAGTTCACACTCAGTTTCAAGGACATCTGCTAGATCCACAGCACTTCTGTTCCCAAGAAATGCATATGTAAGGCTGTATTATAAGGTTTCTATTCGATTACCTCCCAGTTTAAGTTGTTTTGCATTGCATCAACTCAAAAAAATGACCTCAGAGGAAATCAGGTGAAAAAAAAAGCAGAGTTGGAAACAATCTAGGAGTCAACAGTTTGTTTAAATGAGGGCTTGGGGATTGTGTTCTGAGTAGAACTGTGCCAGTCTTAAGACAGTATTCCATCATGCAAATCATAAAGCAAGACAGCTTTGAGTCTCCGCATTAAGAGATCTGGGGACTCAAACAGCTCTTCCCTAGTAGTGTTTTGTGACTGCAGACTAAGAAATGCTTCTCAGAAGCAGGGTGAACTCATGCTCAGTTTCACAGTAATACATTTACACAGGGGTAGGTCTGCTGCCTGATCTGGTTGCTGCTCTCCGTTGTAAATGCTAGTGCATATGCCCTATTTTGAAACATTCATCACACATACAGATAGTGTAAACTGGAAAGTAACCAGAGAACCAATGGGGAAGGGATCATTATTTAAGTAATTTCATTTTTCAATATATGTGAGATATTTAGTAACTGGAACTAACAGAATATATTAAAACTGATGGAGAAAATTGTCCATTCGTGCTGAAGGAACAGAGGAGGAAAATGGCAACTATACGACTCACCACAGCACAGTTCTTTTTCTCTTCCATCATTATTCTTATTTTCATTCTGCTTCTCTAACGGAAGGACCATAACTTTTTTCCATCCAAATGATCAGATATAATGGCAGTTGTATAAAGTCTTCTAAAAGAGAGTGAACTGTGGGATGAGATCTGATCCGTCGGGAGTTGTGGGAGGAACCAGGGGTATCTACAGCTTGTCTCAGCGTTTTCTTTCTTTCATGGAAAAGTCTGTTTTCACACAGGAATGTTTTCATTCAGTGAAATGTGAAGACACAGAAAAAACAGGGGGAAATGAGTTAATATGCAGCTACTTTTTAATGTAGCAATTTTGAATTTCATTATGAGCTGGGTTTGTATGTCACAGCTGCCATAAAGCTCCCTTCTCTCATGTTTGTTACTGCTGTATTCCATTTTTAACCTCTGAATTATGTGTTTCGAAACAGTTACATGGGAATCTGTGTCTAAGTGGTGTATGTGCTTATGTGCACACACATGAATACATACCTGTGTACACATTACATGCACAATCCTGTGCAAAAACCATGAAAATCATAGATATTCAAAGAAGTGTTGTAATCTTGTACAGCAGGATGGAAAGAAGAGGATCCCCCAGTATGAGTTGTGCAAATGACTGTTAAATCATTGCAGTATTCTGGCCTTAGCAGAAGCAATATTTTCAAGTGTTTCTGCGATTAGAGTCTTCAGGAGAAGAGCAGAAAGTGGTACAAATTTGACAGACCATTCTTTGTTCTTGAGCAACATTTTTACTGGCATATCAGTAAAGATATGTACAGAGATACACAGATCCAGCACAACTTCATTTCCTTAGTGAGTAAATTTGACACGGGAATTAACACGTGTGCACAAGAAAAACCAGAACTTCAAGCAATGCGTTTGATATTGTAGTACTTTCAGTACCAGATACTGGTCCTACTTATATGCACCTGGCATAATATGCTATGGCTGAATCCAAACCCTGTTGATGTCAGTGGAAAAATTTAGTCCTAAACTATCTCCTGTGGATAACACAGTTTGGGCAATATAGGTAACAATGAAATATGATATACCTATAATACGTAACAAAGAGCAGACTGGAAGATACAATATAAAAGTACATATTTTGAATAAACTTGTAATAAATATGTCTTACTTTATCCCCAGGTGGTTGATCTGTTAGTATCCATGTGTCGGTCTGCGTTAGAGTCACCTAGGAAAGTTGTCATTTTTGAGCCATATCCTTCTGTAGTTGATCCTAATGATCCTCAGATGCTGGCCTTTAACCCCAGGGTAAGTAGTTACCTTTAATTATGTCATGGCTTGGTTTTAGTCATACATGAGATTTCAAAACAAAGACTTCTTATGGAGGAGTCTCCTTTATTATGAGGTACAGCCGTAGAATATAACAGAAGCATGACTGTTTTCACAACTTCGTGGCTTTTATTAAAAGCCACATACTGTCTCTGAAAAGGTACTTGAATGTAAACTTGCTGAGGTTCTGGCCAGGACAGGGTTAATTTTTACAGTAGCAGAATGGGGCATGGCTAAGACCAGGAGATTATTCTGTACCTCACATCAGTGCTGGGAGCAGGGGGATGGGAGTCTCTTCCCGGGAAAAAGGTTCCCCTTTTCCTTGGCAGAGGGAGCAGTTGGATATTGTTTGTTGCTGGTTTTCCTATCTCATTGCTGTTTCCAGCTGGTTGTTCTTACCTCAACCCATGATTTTTACCTTTGTGCCTCCCAGTTCTCTTCTCTATCTAAGCAGGGGAAAGGGGAAGGAGGAGGGGGAAGGGGAGAGTGAGCAGTACTTGGTTTCAGTGGGAGCACTAAACTGGAGAATACCGTCCCTAAACCATGACAAAACTTTAGGTTATGTTAAAGCCAAGAAACTCTTCTAAGGGACAAATTCTAGATGCAAAATTTTATATTCTAAGTGTCTTTCACTCAGTGCGCACATTGGACGCAAAAAGAAAGATGGCCTTTGAGAAATGTGAGTCATGTAAGCCAGGGGATTTCCAGTCTATCTTTTCATTCTTAGATTTGTCATTGCTGTCATCTCATTTTCTCACTGCAAGCAGTTATTTCCTTCTATGTAATTTTATCCGATGTTGACAGTTGAGTTTTGTACAAGCATCAGTTTTGAATTAAAGAACTGTGCTTGCATTACCTGCTCCTTGGGCTCTCAATGCTGCCTTTCAGGAAAACCCTCAAACCATGTATATTCCATCTCCCTTGAGCCACTCCCAAAGGCATAGATGAGAACTTGGCATGTCTTGCACTGGGATGCATTTCACTCTTTCTGAACAAAGGCCAGCTAGCAGGAGTTCTTTCTCAGGAGAGGCTGAGGTGTTCTGTAGTGTGTTGGCAAGACCCGAAGGTGGGGAACAGCAGAGCTCCTGAGGGTGACACGTCACGTGGAGTGGATGAAGTTAACAGTTATGACTGTTAAGCCTGTTCACTCAGTACAGGTGGAGCTGTCTGGTAGTGGTTCCCAAGCAGCAGGCCAGCAAAGATCAGGGTCAGGCAGAGGGACCACTGAAGGACCTATGAAGTTTTATAGATCTGTTAGCAAAGGAAGCATGTCTCTTTATATGCATTTTATTTAAAATCTGTTTGGGTCACTATTTATCTCAAGACCATGTTGTCCACATAACTGTGTTTAGTTACAGATGTTTGTTTAAAAATGAGCTGATTTTTGGAGTGCTTCGGAAATCCCAGTGCAATTCAAAGAAAAATGATCATAACAGTATTTTTTCAAAGGATTTTTCTGGACAATGAATGAGAGTCAGTGTACAAGGTGGAAGAAAGCTAATGGTTAGAAATGTTTGAAAGAATTGATTTGCCCAGCATTTCTCCTAGCTTTGGTTTTATACACACTCAAAGAATACAGTTTTTTGTAGAGCCAAAGACTAATATTCTTTGAACTTACTTGTGTATTTTATGCTACATCAGAAGAAGAACTATGACCGAGTCATGAAAGCATTGGACAGTATCACTTCCATCAGAGAGATGACACAGGTGAATTTAAAAGTACTTACCTAACTTACTCACTGTTTCTAGAACTTGAAAGTTGTTTATATTGCCTGTGACAGGTTGAGAAGTCAATAGTATCATCTCTTTCCTATATAACTGTAATAATATTGAAATGTTTATTCAAAATAACAAAGTTAGAGTATCCATAATGGCAGTTAAATAAAAGTAATGAAGTAGAACTCAGATCTTTTGATGTTTAAATAAGAGATAATAACAGCAGAATGGGACATCATAATGAGGTAATCACCAACTGCTGCATTTCTGGAAGTATCAAAGCCAGAGACCTTTACTTCCAGAGCAGAAGAAACTGATTTTGTGTCAATGTTCTGAATGATATTTGGAATGACATGATATATATTTCTGTTATAGCAAAACTCTTGATCAACTAAGCATAGATGGAAGGTTGGGTCTCTTGGGTTTACTGTCATATTATTTCTCATGCCATATCTTATGGTCATGTTTCTGTTTATTGTTGCACTCCTTTCCTAAACAACCCGGCTGACTATAACTGGTTGTTTAAATCTCTTCCATATATCTTGCTTTTCCTAGTGCAATATAAATGTATCCTGACAACAGTTTTCAAATCTTGCTCTGTGTGTATTCACAAAATACTTTGGGATTCTTGAATGAAGAATGTATGGAGAGGAATAAAATAAATTGAAAACTAAAATTCACATTTTTTTGTTAATTTGTGTAACATCTTGTAAAAATTGAAAGAATTGGGTGTTTCTGTTATTTCTTATCTCTAAAAATAAAAAATAAAAATACCATTTTGGGGTTTTTAAATGTTAAAATAATTCTTGGACTAATGAGTTTTAAAGTGATGCTTTGCACTGTGATTGAAATCAAGAAAGGTTTTGAAAGATATTATAATATGACATGGTATTTATACCTTGAAACTGTTAAAAATACCAAAGTGGATTATTTTGGGTTTCTTTGAGAGAGACTTAATTTTCTGAAGTTCCAGTCCAATTTCTTAATCAAGAGCCAAACAAAAGCAGATGTCTTCTGCTGTTCTCCCTGAGATCACCAGTGTTTGCTATAATGTAGCCATTTTGATGCTAATTATATGCTTATTATTTTCCTCCAGGGAAAATAATTGCTATATTAATTCGTGTTGTCAAAACACATTTATAACTCTACTATACTGCATATCAGTAAAACTGTGATTTAAACCTAATAATGCGTCCCATGTATTCATTTTAATAGATGAAATCATGGGCAGTGTAAGATGTAAAATTCAACCTGGAAATAACATAATTACTCTTTTCTAGGCACCCTACTTGGAAATAAAGAAGCAGATGGATAAACAAGACCCTCTTGCACATCCTCTTCTACAATGGTATAAAGATTCACATGAGATAATAATTATTAAAGTACCGTTTGTAATGAATAATCACTTGACCAGTGTAATTTGGTATAAGGTCACCCTAATAATTAACGTTGATATTTTCAACTGCAGCTATTCTGGACTGTTTCTGGACCTTATCTGGGTCCTCTGATCTCATTTTCTAGTTAAGGTTTGGCCTACTTCCATGTGATACATTTAAAGGCCTGCAGCAGGGTGCTTTGTGGTGGCCATTCATAACACATTTTTAAGAAGTTCAGTTTGGTTACTATGTCTAATACATCTGTTTCTTATTTTAGGGTTATTTCTAGTAATAGATCACATATTGTGAAGCTACCAGTGAATAGGGTAAGTGTCTGTGGGTTCCCTGTTATTTTCGGGTTTTTTATGGCTTGTATTAGCATTTTAGGTGGGAGTTTACTAACAAAACGTAGGTGTCTGCATTCAGACTGATTGCATGGACTCCTTTAATAGATAAGGCAGTTTAAGGTCATGATTTTCAGAATCATGTGAATATCTAAAATAGCTCAAGGGAATAATGTTCACAAAAAAGCCTGTTTGACATGAGTACCTCAAATACAGATGGTCTACCTTGTAGTCATCTGAGATTAGGTGAGAAGAACATCACATTTTGTTTTGTTACTATATAGAATATTAGATGCAGAATTGCACAGAAAGCAGTGCACACAAACAATGTACCAGGAGATCCACTTAGAAGTAATCCTGATTAAGGGTGTAGTAATCTGCAGCCTTCCAAGTAACCTTAATTCAAAGCCAGCTCTCATCAGAATACCATGATGAAATTGTTCAGTTTAATTACTAGAGCCATTTTAAACTGAACTCTATTTTCAAAAAATTTCTTATGTTTTATAAACTGAAAGACATTTTACTATTTGATTTCAGCTGGAAACTGTGCAAGTGAGACCAGTTTCAACTTAGTTCATGCAGTTATTTAGATGCAGTCATGTATTGTGTGGAAAAGCATGATATCTTAAGGATTGCCATCAGGAAATAAAATACTTTCATATTAATCAACTTCTCTTCACATACGCACTCTTATATTTTACAGCAACTGAAGTTTATGCACACTCCCCACCAGTTCCTTCTTCTCAGCAGTCCACCAGCCAAAGAATCCAATTTCCGAGCTGCTAAAAATCTCTACGGGAGTACCTTTGCATTTCAGTGAGTACATATATTCATAATAACCAAAGGTTATTGAAATGCCATGCTATTTTTTGGTTCTGGCCTTTGAGGTTTGCAGCTGTTAATCTACTGTTTTAAAGGATTGCTGATGTCATTTTGCATTTTACACTGTGAATTTTATCTCTTTCTTTTTTATTTTATTCAGTGGTTCACACATTGAAAACTGGCATTCCATCCTGAGGAACGGCTTAGTTGTTGCTTCCAATACGAGGCTGCAGGTAAATAAACAGAACAGACTTTAGCTAACCCTGAGCATGCTTGATTACATACTAGCTTTGGCAAGTTTTCAAGGGGTTTCAATCTGGTAGCCATATAAGTGGAAAAATGGATGATTTCAAATACCACCTTGTTTCCTGGAAAAAGTACTTTTCTGATGCAATTAAGATGAAGTGATGTGTCTGCTAAAACGTGTAGAAAATCCCTTTGCAGGAATCAGTGTTCAGTTTTACGTTGCAGAGCAGCACCTCCAGGAGGCTTCGCTCGGTACTGCTTAAAAGCAGTCGCAAGTGAAAGTTAGAGCTGCCTAAAGGGAGCTCCGTGTCATAGGATCCAGGAACATGCTACATTTACAGGAAAGGGGTTTGCAGCACTTTCTCTGCTCCTCTGGTTTCTTTGGGAATGGGAGTATGAGTGTGCTAGCCACAAGGGATTTATTGCAGACTTCTCAGACTGAACCATCAGGAGACCACTACTGCAGAGCAAAGTAGGCACTACAGAGTGACTGGGGAGCTCTAATGCAGAGTATTTTAGCACTGTGGTTTTGACAGCTCTCCCCAGAGAGTCCATGTACTTTGGAAGAGGATCCCAGGGTGTATTTGCTCACGTACAGAAGCACTCTTTGCAGGCATCCTCCATAGTAATATTAGAGTTAAAAACAGAAACCACTATTTTATATATAAACCGTAAGTATAATTTTGTTTGGGAATCTGGACATAGTTTCCAGAATACACATGTATTTTTTAGTTTGATACTCAGGGCATGATTTTTAAAAAGACGTCTTTGAACACTGTTAATTACCTGGCAATAAATTAGTACAGTGGACAGATGCGCTATGACCTGTTCCTGTAATTATTATCATTTTGTCCAGATAACCAAATTAATGCTAAATAATTTTCTCTTTTTCAGCTCCATGGTGCAATGTTTGGAAGTGGAATCTACCTTAGTCCATTGTCAAGCATATCATTTGGTTACTCAGGTGATATTTATAAATCACTCTAAAGTTAAAGAAATATAGGGGTGTATCTTACTCTATTGCTTTTCTTTCCCACTTCACTGTTTAAAACACTGTATTCAGTTTTATCTTTGTCAACCGTGATTTAATTTATTCAAAAAAGAGAAAATATTTTTTATATAAATAATAAGAAATTAGAAATTCCCTTATTAAACACTGTCCTTATTGTCCAAGGTGCTTACTCTTAAACTGCTTTTGGAAGTAAATGTTAGCTAATACTGAATGCTGTGTGTAGTAGAGCAGGTCTTGATGATTCAGTTGAAATCCAGCTTTGTGATTTTTGTCAATACCTGCCTAAATCCATCTAACTTCACCTATGAATTCATGGTCTTTTATGACCTTACCTGACAAAACAAGTATTCATCAATATTCATCAGTGTTCAACCCTGTATATTTAAGAGTATTCCTAAGTATCACCGTATCAGGATTACATAGGAAGTGCAGTTCAGTGTGTTTATTTTAGTCTGAGGAGGAGAAGGAACATAATTTGTCCCACTAGTGAATCCTAAAGTGAGTTGTGCAGAGTTTTCCATATAGGACAGTAAGTAAATCATAAACAGAAGCATAATAAAAACAAGACACACGAATATGTATATTGAGAAATTAAAGGGCTTTTAAAATATGGTGACTTTCTCCTTTAGGTATGTGGTATTTACCATTTCCTCACATATGAAAGTGCAGCTGTATAGTTTAATGTGTGTTTGTGTACATGTAGATTATTCTCAGGGTTTTAGTTATGCTTTCTGGTACTCAGTGTTTCTAGGTCACGGTTTAGGAACTCAACCTTTTGAGCTACTATTTGTGGAACTTCAAAATCAATTATCTCTAGTGCAGTTCTAGCTTTTCAGAGATTACATGAGTGTGAAAACTTCTTAGGACTCACTAAAAGTGCTGGTGGAAGTATCATTATCCAACAAAATGGCTTTCTTTTTGGACAATACTGCTTTGTCATTTTCAGTGTGTTACTGCTCTTCTCTCTGCCTGTCTTGGCCCTTTCCATCCTGTCTCCTCCAGAAAGGAGGCTTGTGTTCCACTGAAGTGTGTAGATAAAGGGATCAAACCGAGGTAGATTTCAAAACTTAAATTGCCTACTCTTAAAAATTAATTGGGCTTTTAGCAAAATTCCATGGTATCTAAGATGAGTATCTAAAGTTCTTTTGTGATTTTTGCTGCCCCAGTCACAGTAAATCAAACTTCTACTTCAGTGTGAGTAGGGTCAAATAGACTCAGGACATGCTGAACTACGACCCAGTTAAGCTGCTACATAAGAACATTCCTGATCTGAATTCAGTGGCATTTAAGCACAGGTTTATCTGCTTTTAAACCTACTTAATGTGAACTTGACTTTGCTAAGGTCTTTGCAGTACATGCAGAGGTACCTGTAATTTACAGGATTCTATATTGTGATATTCTGTGACAGAGTTAACTAGCTTCTTGCATGCCTTGCAAAGGACTGTGATTCCCACTGTGCTACCTCTTCAATTCTCATACTTAAATCTGCTTTTTATGATATTTATAGGCCAGGGTATCTTACATGATTTTAATATTCCTAGGGATGAACAAGAAGCAGCAGAAGGTGTCAGCTAAAGATGAACCAGCTTCAGGCAGTAAGGGCAGTAATACATCACAGGTATGGTCTCTTGGAAGATTTGTGGGTTTTATTAGTGGGAACTTAGTAGTTGAAAGAGAGGTAGTATTCCCTTTGTGCAAGTTGCCAGTTGTATTGCATTGAATGAAATCAACAACTTCAGAGGCTGCAAATATTAAATACAGCCCAACTACTTCAGTGAAAACTTACGGAGCATATTGCAGATCTTGTGTTCTTTTCCAAGTAGAAGAATTTAGGAAGCGAATGGAAATGAAATACAGGTTGCATTACGACCTGTAGCAAGCCCTTGCCTTCTAAGTTTTAGACGTCCAGAAACATGATGGAAAAGCAATTGAGAGTGGTTATTCCTGGGAAATGAGCAGCATTTAATTGACAGCAAGTTATCTTTTTCTTTTTCACGATATTTACATGTTAAACCCTTAAAATTCTGCCATATTTAAAGCAAATGAACAGCATCTATGCACAGGGCTAAATTTCAAGAAAGAAATCTTAACGTCTGTCTCCTTGATTAACACATAGAAAATTACAGAATAATCTGGCTTTGAGGATAAATTGGCATGTCCTAGCAGGAGCTCTCAGAAGTAGGAAGGCCAGTAAAATATCAGAATAGTGACCAAGGAAATGGTGACTAAATTTACCTTTCTTTTCTTTTTTTTTTTCTGATACCAATTCGTTTATTGATAACAGTGATATTTCGGATAATATTTTTGATTCTGTAGTAATTATGAATTTCAGATATTATTTTTTGAAGGCATTCAAATCCCTCCTGTAATAATTCAAATAAATAATTGGAGGTTTTTTTATAAATTCTATTACATTTAGAAATAAAATAGAGATAGACTGCCTCTATCTTCATTCATTAATAAGCCACTGAAGATAGCAGCTATCTCCTTTGTTGCTTTTTCACTCTGTTTTACTGCACTAATTCTGTTTTCTCACTTCTTTACATCTCAGTCACAGAAGAAAGGACAGCAGTCACAATTCTTGCAAAGCCGTAACTTAAAATGCATAGCCTTATGTGAAGGTAAGCTGAAAGCCCTTGTGAAACTGTTTTAGTCGTGGCCACAGGATGCACAGATTACAGGGTGCAAATCAGTGAGACCTTCAGTTGGTTGTTTAGGCAAGAAACTGCTGGCAGGTGTAGGAGTACCTGCTCAACAGCTGACCTTTATAACTTCAGTAATAACATTTCCCCTCTTTGAACAAAACCTGTAGCACATGCTGAATTTTCATGGGATGTCATATACACATAGTGACTGTGCATCTAGTCTGTTTCAAATGTGATCATATTCCTAAGCCATCATGAAAATCCAAGTCATGTCCTTTATTTGAAGCACTGACTTCTTGCAAGCTCTTGCCAAATGCTTTAAACACATAAAAATCATAAAAAAACACCTTTCATGTAGAATTTCCAAGTAATTTGTCACTGTTCAGACAAACATAGTGATTATCTGGCAACCAGTATGTTCTCCTTGTTTGCTTCAGAGGTTTTGGGAAGTTAAAATCTAATGCTTGAGTACAGTCATTCTTGAAAGAATTGGCTGTTCTTTTAATAACTAGTGAAACCTCAGCAGGTTTTGAGAACAAACTGTGACATTTGAATAAGAATTGCACCGGTAATTAGGAACTAGTCTTAAAAATTATATTAAACTCAATTTGCCCTTCATTTGGGGCATTTGTTTGTTTTAAAGATTGAAAATTAAGACAGAAGGTAGAAAATATGTTATTTCAAAATAGAAGCTTTCAGCTGTACATGATTTAAGGATCTGTCAGTCAACATGAAAATGCAATTTGAACTGTACAGAAAAACACAGAAATTGAGTTCTAAAACTTCCATAAGAACCAAAATTAATTTTGTGGCCTTTAATGCCTGAATTTTTATATGTAAATTACATCTTTTCGCAAGGACTTTTTCATACATGTTGTTCTTTCTTTGCATGTATTAATGGATTACCAGTTTTATAAGAGTGACTTTGAAATATTGGGTAAAATACATTTTGCAGCTTTCATATTCATTTCTCTGTATAGAGAAGGTAGTTTAGGGGAGGTGGTTAATAAAGATTTTATGTAAAATTAATTACAAAGAAGTTTGTTAAAAATCGCAGCTCATGGAACAAATGGTATAAAAATTGAGTATGCATGCAGTTATATTAGTGTTAGAATAAAACAAACCTGGCTATTTCAGTTGTAAGGGACCTGCAGCTTTCACCTAAGTCCAATCCTGACCTATTCAGGGCTGCCTAAGTGTTAAGGCATGTTATTATGAGCATTGTTTAAATGCCTCTTAAACACTGACAGCTTGGGCACACCAACCACTCTCTAGGAAGCCTGTTCCAGGGTTTGACCACCTGTTACAGTTCAACCCCAGCCAGCAGCCAAGCCCCACACAGCCACTCGCTCACCCCCCCCCACAAGCATTACTGGGGAGAGAATCAAAAGGGTAGAAGCCAGAAAGTTCATGGGTTGAGATAAAGACAAGTTAATAGGCAAAGCAAAAGCAAAACAAGAAATTAATTCACTGCTTCTCATGGTTGGGCAAGTGTTCAACCATCTCCAGGAGAGCAGGGCCCCATCACATGTAGAGATTACTAGGGAAGACAAACACCATCACTTCAANTCTCCAGGACAGGTTTTCCAGCCTTTCTACCAGCTTTGTTTCCCTCCTCAGGGTGCACTGAAGGACCTCCCCATCCTTCTCCACCTGCAGGGTCCAGCAGCACCCACGCTGAGGCCACCCCAAGGCTGAGTCCAGCGGGACCATCCCCTCTCTGGGCCGGTCATGCCGTGCTCGGTGCTCCAGGCTGGGGTTTGCCCTCAGGGCTGCCCGGGCACTGCTGACCCACACTGAGCCCAGCACCAGCCAGCCCCACATCCCCCTCTGCAGCTGTCCAGCCACTCCTCTCCTACTTTATCCCTGTGCCTGGTGTTACCCCATCCCAGGTGCAGGATCCAGCATTTGGACTTGGCAAATTTCATCCCATTAATGATTGCTCAGTGCTCCAATCTATCTAGATCCCTCTGCAAGGCCTCTTGTCCCTGCAGAGATGCAACAACAGCTCCGAGTTTGAAATCAGCAGACTTGGTACTGGTGCATTCACCTGCTGCATCCGGGTGGATAAATACACAGAACAGAACTGGCCCTGAAATGGAGCCCTGAGGAACACCACTGGTGTGACCAGTCACCAGCCAGATGTAGGTCTGTTCACTACAACCCTTGGGC
Organism: Platysteira castanea; assembly: GCA_013397175.1. NCBI lineage: Eukaryota > Metazoa > Chordata > Aves > Passeriformes > Platysteira > Platysteira castanea. The sequence continues at coordinate 46,844 of VYXC01003762.1, read as the reverse complement.
TCATTCCCTCCACCTGTTCTTCACCCACCACACCGTGAACCTGCTCATCCCACAGCTGGACAACTTATACAGAAGGGTGTTCTTCAAATGCATTTAGATATCTTCAAATGTAGATTGATGGTATAGCTTCTAGTTAGCAATAAAAAGCTTTCTTTCCTGTGTTGCCCTCATTCTGCTGGTAAACAACCTATCATCAAATAGATGGAGCAAGTTTTGGCAAGATTTTTGAACCTCTTGAGTCCTAATTGCTGTGGTTACTTGTATTAAATATTTGGTAGTATTGCACATCCCAAGTTCACCATATAGCAGTTTCAGTCTTTGTCTTAAACATCTTGGTTTTGGATCAGCCATCATCAAACACAAACATCTGTTCCAAATGCTGATTAGATGTCTCAGTTCCTCCTTAACAGCCCTATGGCTTTTTAAATTCAGTTTTTAATAAATGCATTTTTTAAGCTTTCATTCCATTTAACAACTTGCTCCCATACATCAAGCATCTCTGTTTTCAGGAAAGTATATTTTGGAAACAAGAATCAAGTTTATCTTCCTTTTTGTACTAGCAGCCGACTCAAAATCTGCACCACACCACAGACATGCAGGGGAAGGCTGCACATTCCCAAAAGCCTATTTAAAATGTATAAAATGCAAAATCTTTTTAGAGCAGTGTTTTCCAGGCATCTTTTCATCACTGTGAAATTTATTCTTTCTCTTACAGTGATAACCTCACCTGATCTGCACAAACATGGGGAGATATGGGTAGTTCCCAACACGGATCACGTGTGTACAAGATTTTTCTTTGTGTAAGTACAAAGCTTCTCTTAACATCCAACTTCATGCTACACCTTTTTCTCATGTTCCCTCCAATAGTTGTAATTAAAGTGGATAAAAGACATTTCTTCCTAATTCTGTTAAGTACTGCTTAATTTTTTATCCCTCACTATGCTTGCTTGTGCTAGAAATGTATGGAAAGGTTTAGTAGATGTCTTGTTCTAGTATAAATGAACAGAGAGTTAATGATTTTTCCTATTCAGTGGCATTACTTCATGTTATAGTAAGTCTATCCATGTATTGTAAAATGTAATTTCTGTTTGGCTGTGTGTATTTAAGCTGAGGAATTCATTAAAGGCTTCCTGTCTGTGCTGTGAGCATTTCCCCCTTTCACCTAACAGTTGTCCCTTTGGGATCCCAGTGGCTTATTCAACCTCAGGGTTTCAGCCTTACCACCACCCACTCTCCAGAGTTCAGGATCTGCATATAAAGATGAAGCACAGCAGAGCACTTCAGTAGAACTGTGTTAACATGTGGAATTAGCACTTAGAGAACGAGAGTTTTTGATGCTTTTATGTAGATTAATGAAACACTAATACAATTTTANTTAATGATTTTTCCTATTCAGTGGCATTACTTCATGTTATAGTAAGTCTATCCATGTATTGTAAAATGTAATTTCTGTTTGGCTGTGTGTATTTAAGCTGAGGAATTCATTAAAGGCTTCCTGTCTGTGCTGTGAGCATTTCCCCCTTTCACCTAACAGTTGTCCCTTTGGGATCCCAGTGGCTTATTCAACCTCAGGGTTTCAGCCTTACCACCACCCACTCTCCAGAGTTCAGGATCTGCATATAAAGATGAAGCACAGCAGAGCACTTCAGTAGAACTGTGTTAACATGTGGAATTAGCACTTAGAGAACGAGAGTTTTTGATGCTTTTATGTAGATTAATGAAACACTAATACAATTTTATTTTCTGTACTTTTTTTTTTTTAGTTATGAAGATGGTCAAGTGGGTGATACAAGTATAAATACACAGGAACCAAACATTCATAAAGAGATTCTTCGAGTCATTGGCAATCAAACTGCTACTGGTTAAAAGGACCACTCTTATTTAATTGATGTGAAGCCTTCCTCAGTCTCAAAGCTGGATTTTGAACTGAAGAAGATGCAAAAAACTAATTTATTATTATTATACTAGCAAATTAACCATTTGAATACTTACTGTTTTCTTACTTAGTATTTCGTATCTCATCAAAATACCTGAGATGGTATCAATTAGCAACTGTAGGGGTGCAAAGTCTATTATTACTAAAACAATTAATAATTAAACAGGCATTTGGGTTGCTCACAATAAACAGGCATTAAAAAGGACTTTTGTGCTGATATTTTTATACTAAACTTCAATTGGAAGTTTTAGTACTGTATACTGGTATTTTAAATTTAGAATGACTGAATTACAAGTAAGAGAGAAGATTTTATAGCGGAGCACCTGTGTTATGCAGGGTACTTTGCAATAAGTAAAATATTCTCATATTAAAACACAATAAAAGATTGTCTGGAACATGTAAAATTGAAGAGATTGGTTACCTGTAGCTATCTTTGATTCTTTTTATTTTACGCAAATGCAGCTAGAAGGTGAAAACAACAGTACATTTTTTTATTTACTGGTTGAAAAAAAGCAAAATGAATGTGATGGTTTATGTTCAGTTTTCTTTATCTTCTCTGGAAACACTGTCTTACCCATTAAGCAGCTCAGTTGCATTTTTTAATTATACAAGCCTAGGAAACACCCTGGCAATCCTGAAGCTGTTAATTTCCTTTTTAGAATTTTGGGTTTTATATACTAGATTTTACAGTTTTCATTAAATCAACAAGGTTTTTTAATGTTTGCATCTTAACTTCAGTGAAACTGCTCTGTGATTAAATTTATTCACATTTTAAAGTATGTGCTGAGTTAAGGCTTTTACATGGTTGAGTTGGTTGTTGATGCATCAGAAAATATATACAAATGCAAAATTCTGATTTTGTCTTGGTGGAATAGTTTTATTAATTAATTTCTAAGCGATAAGAAATCAATTTAAATATCTCTGTCTTTTAAATTTACAACTGTTTTTTCCAAGTGAGTAGGACGGCAACACAGATAGAGAAGGGTCCAGTCTGCAAGGCATAAAGCATACCCTGTGCCCTGATGAATGCCCTTGGCAGCCCTCATGGTAGCTATCCTGAACCATCAATCACACCCTTGAATATGGAGAGCAGTTCAACTTACCCATCTGTGCAACTACTACAAGCCACCTCAGAAAGCAAAAATAGAGTGAAGCCTCTCTTATGTTACTTTCATAATAAAGATACTAAAGCACCAAATAACAGCACAACAGAGCACAGGTGTGTTTGTTTCTTTTAAACAGAACTGAAGTAGATATGCTGTAATGGGTGATTCCTTCTTTCTAGTTCAAGCTACTCTCCTGTATTACCTGCTGCAGTTGAAGTGCCCTACAAGTAAAATAGTGGTATTTGGCCTAGGAGCATATACCTGGGGATGTGTTTTAGCATTCTAGACTTATTTGTTGGGGACTTCAGTTTTTCTGGGTTCATATCCAGACTTGTAAAGCCAATTTTGTTTGCGTATCCCCGTTTTGCTATTAGTTCTGTTGACTTGCACCCTCATTTGGTGGACCTCTAAATTGAGAATCACTACTCTTAATTGTTGTATTTTGTGTTGGGACACAGGTTAACTTCTTGAAACAAAGAGGTTTCCTGAAATTAGTCTGTCTGCATAAGGACTGCCTTAGGTTGTGTGACTGCAAGAAGTCAACGTAATTCAGAAGTAGAGCTGAAACCCTGGCATGGCCATCTCTGTGTAATGGTCCTGCCATATAAGTCTGTATCACTGTGTTTTGCCTAACAAAAAGAAACCAGGAAGCAAGTCCACAAAGATGTTCTGTGATTATTTTCTGGGCTGATAGTCCACCACTCTGGGATGCCTCTTCCGAAAAAACTAGGAGAAAAGAGAGATGCACATAAGTGAGCTGGAGAAGCCAAGCAAACAGTCATTTTCCCCATCCCTTTGAGCTACAGCAAGGTCGCAGATGAAACCCTTCAAAGAAGGAATCTGAAATGTAGCTAATGAGTCGACCTCTGTTTGCACTGTGGGGTCATGATACTGGTCATGCATGGTGCCATCGTAAGTAAAGTCCCAGGAAAGGGAAGGGAAAAATATATTGCTGCCGAATTTTAAGACTACTCAGAGGTTTGTTTTAAATGGATGAGCCACAGTAAGGGACAGTGTCAGGGAAAGCAGGGCTCCAAGTTGTATGGAGGCCTTGCTATTGTAAGGTGCCTGTCTCAGAGAATGCTGAGATGACTGACTTAATGGGGGAGAAGGATGGTGGTCACGAGTAAAAGGTAGAATGTGACAAGCACGAGGGTTACGAATCAGTGGAAGAGGGCAAAATGTTCAGGGAGAAAGGTAGTTCAGAGGGGGCAAGATGGCATTAGCAGCCCAGGTCCCATGCGGTGCATGGCAGGAAAAGAGACTGGCAGAACCAAGCTGCAGCGTGGGGATACACAGCCTGTGGCAGTGTGGGGCAGCACCATGCCTAGGGCAGCTGGGCCACCTGAAATGTGTCATTCGCTAGGGGACAGTGCAAAGACACAAGCCCAGTGTCACACATAAACAGCACTTGAACAAAATTCTCTGGCCAGAAACTCGGTCACTTTTTTCTTTAGCCAGTATATTAATGAAAAACTTCTATGGCTTTGTATTATTTGCAGGTGAATGTGAATCTTTAGAACATTTAACAGAAGTATTAGTTCTCATTTTTAAAAGGTGAAGGGAAGGAGGGATGTTCATTTGGCATCTGTTACTCAAAAATAAGTAATCCTTACATAGCAAACTTCAAAGCTGAAACAAAGACTTTTATCACCAAGAACTGGAGTGAAAAAGCCTGAGGATGAGATTTTCTTTGACGGATTTGTCCTTTGGGGTTTTATGCAAAGGTGGACGTTGCATGTTGCCAGATGCTTCCGAATAATGTACATTAACATGGATTCCAGGGGATGAAAAATAAAAACCCAGGGTCATTTGAGCAAGACCCTGTGTTATGCCCAAAGCCCTTGCATTTCCCTTCCTGTTACCACGCACACATATTGGTGATAGAGCAATCATTGTAACTCCTGCTGTATAGATGCAGGCTTTCCACAGATGGCTTTTAATCAAAGGAAGTAGAGCCCCAGGCTCTGCCACCTCTCTTGGTAGAAATTTCCATGAAGTCATTGCTGTCGCCATACCCCGTATGCAGCAACCAAGGGAGTTCTTGGTAAATAACTTTCTAACTTTTTGCTACATCCTACAACAAAATGCAGGCCCTCCTCATGGTGGAAAGGTTTGACAGAAAAATCAGGTTTAATGTTGCACCGTAATTATGAATTTCCATATATGTACTGCTGAACATCTTAAACATTGAGAAGGGGATTCAGAAAGAAGCTTTTAAATATTTCTTGAAATTCAGGCAAGTATTTAGCATTCAAGGGCTAAATTAAGCAATTTAAGGTACCTTTTTCTGATTTGAATCAACATGGCCCTGTTTTCTTCAACAGTGCTACACTGTTTTGATAACCTGAATCTTTGGCTTCCTATTACTTACCATAAAGTGGCCAGGTTGTGTAATATTTTGGTTAATATTTTACAGGAACTAGTCAATGACACTGGAATTTTTAGGCTTAAATTTTTCCTTGAAAAACTCTTAATGATGCTGAATGATTTTAACATAATAGCTGTTGGTACTAAAAATTCATCTGATGAGTTATGCTAAGATTATACATTTGTTAATACAAATATGAAGTCACTCTAAATGAAGACTTTGTGCATAGGTCAATTATATTTTGCTTATAAATCACTTACTACTGTGAAAACAATTAGCATAATTCCAACAAGGATGAATACCAAGTAGAAAAAAAAAAAAGCCAAAAGGGGACAACTGAAATAAGAGATTCATGGTTTGGAAGAAAACATTTTAAAAACCCAAACCCTAAACAAATGCAAAAGTAATATCTAGTTACTTAAGAATTACATTCATTTAGATAGATTTTTCCTTGGCTCTGGGGATTGAAAGTGAGCTACAAAGAATATGAGCCATGACTCGCCATGCGCAGCCTCTGCTGGCAGCGCTGCTGCAGCTGGAACGGCCCTGGCCACCCACTCTCTTCTCTCCTGTGGCACACAGCATCCTGTGGTGTTTTATTTGCAAAACGGAAGTGTTAATGTGGTGTCTGTGCAATTTCTTCATTACAAACACCACCTCGAGGTGAGGGATGAGCCTGTTGACTAAACTGAGCAAGGTCTGCTGTTTGTAGAGCAGCAGATTCTGCTGCTGATTATGATTCTGTGAAGTGCTGGAAGTTGTTCAGAAAGGATCTTTAGTCCAGTCAGATGAATTTATTCCTTAAATAAATTCCACTCAGGAGTGGAGGGGCACGTGCTTCAGAAGGGGATAAATAAAAGGGGATAAATAAAAGGGGATAAATAAAAATGGGAAAATTTGCTCCAAGCAGAGCGTCATTCTCTGTGCACAGTGTTGTGTGAAGTGCACAAGGATGTCGTCAGGAGTGTGAATTTCCCGATCTGTGTTTGGAAACTGGTCTGAAAGCACTGGCCTCCTCTGTCTGTCCTGGCACGTCAGTGTTGTACTCCTGCTCACTGGCTGCAGCAGCAGCCACTGACAAGAGCCGAGGGAATAAGATAGCTTGAACTGCTGTTCCATAGCATTTTGATTGCATGCTCCTGCTAAGTTTCAGTCTGCCACAGAACAGCTACGATGTAAATTACTGCCCATTACACTTTGCATTGGGATTTTCTATATGTACTAGGCATAAGGCTTTTGTAAAGGGAAAAAAATACTAGTTTTTAGATGAACATATCTACTGTGTTGAAAACCTGTTGAAAAGATTGCTTTAAACATTTATCAAAAAGTAAAAAATAGTCAGTAAAAATAGTCCTTATACATAGACATTTAATTTAATGGTCTAAAAATAATTTTTGAACCTACCCAGTATATATTGTACCTTTAACTTTTAACAAACAGACACTCCTTTATGTAAACATAAAATATGCCAATGTTCCTTTTAACTCCATAGCCTTTTTTTCTCCAAATAAATTTATTAAATTCTGTGCACAAAATCATACTGCAGCCTGCTATTTAGCCTACGGTGCCTTAGAGTTACTCAAATATTTAACAAAATGGAGATAATGTAAATACTGCCAGAAGATCACTAAGGCCAAATATTTTCTCTATTCACTTTTTACTGCACTTGCTTTCTATTGCTATTTAAGCCTCTTTTATTCAGCTTTGTAACAGCTATAGCATTGTAGCCAATGTAAATGTTTACCTTCAATAAATCAGAATTTGTTCAACAAGCACTGGGCATTTGGGCACTATTTTGAGAACTCTGTTCAAAGTTAATACAGCCATCTAAGAATTAAACTGCATCTGAAGCAGTTTCTTGACTTTTGCTAATCTCAGTGACATCTAAAAGTTATGCCATGCTTTTACACATGTTCTTGAAGTACAATTTTTTTGCAGTGATCTTTTTAAAAACACTTAGGTGAACAGTAAAAACAGCTTTTCTTGCTGTGTTTATCTGACTGGGTTACCCAGCTATCATAAAGGCATTATTTTGCATGTACAGTATCATAACATGCATAAAGATGTCTCAAGATGCTTTTTATAATTGCTTTTAAAGAAGTCCTCTGTTTTTCTGTAGAGCTGTTTTTGTCATGAAAACACAGCAAATATATGACAAACCGTGTCATACTTTAACGTGGCTATGTTTAAAGTATAAATACACATCTGCAACTCATAAAATATGCAGACATTTGTGGGACTGGTTATTAATTCAGTGAGCGTACTGGTTTTTTCCCTGCTTGTGAGCTCATGTTAATTATAGAGGTAGATACAGCTTGCAACTTTTGAAAGTTTTACGTTTTGTTTGTTAAATTTATTATTTTGTGATTGCAGATTTTGGGTTGAAAGAGTCAAAGTGGTACTTAATATTATTTTGACTGCTGTGAAGTGTATTACACAATTATGACTATCAGACAAAAAGATACATCATTGCTACTCTAAATGACTGATAATTTGCCTTCAATTTAAGTGTACAGGCTGGGGCTTGAATTCTCTAATGCAAGAGATGTCCCAAACTTTGGGGGTCTTAAATTTGTAAGCAGTGACTTCCAAACTCACAAAAGAAGAGCTGAATCAGTGTGGAAATCTCAGTTCTCTGTAGAATTGGTACCCACAGAGAGCAGGAGGGACAGAATTTATATTTGGTTGGTCTTAATTTACTTCATTTTCCAAGTGGCTACGTCACAAGTTCTCTCAATATGCACCAGTATTAAGTTTTCTGTTGAGAAGGTCTTTGATACATTGTATTCACCTGTTGAACAGTTCCATGTGGGACCCAAGGGATTAGCAATCCAGACAGTAATTGACAGCAGTAAAAAGCTATTTCAATGGACAGGAGCTACTTTCAAATGCACATACTGCATTTTTAACAGGAGGAAGAGGAGAAAATCTTCTAAGAAAATACCACCATTACAAAAAGTACATACTTTTTTCATTAAGCCGTGTTTGCACACTTGACTAACTTTTTAGGAATTAGTGTGCAGTGCAGATTGGAGCAAATAATTTTGCACAGGGGTCACAGCCTTGGCCCCCTCCAAGAGGCATTTGTCCTCCTGAAATATCGTGGAGCAACTTAAATAGAACTGCATCAAATGAATGAAGCCAATAGTAGCTGAGGGCCACAACTTTGCTCTCAGCACAGTGCAAACACTTAAAGAGGAGAAAACTTAAGGAAAGAAACAAAGGACTCAGTACCTTGCAAAAGCCTAGTGTCAAAACAGGGGAAAAACAGGAATAGCATTTGGGGAAAAAAAATTAAATTGGCATTTTTATTAGACAACATTGTATATCCCTCAGGTTGGTTTTCTTAAATGTTGCAAACATTTTCCATGCACAGTTAAGGGAGAGAAGTGTAATTCAACACACAGAAATAGAAGCCTCTGAACAGGGCATAAGACCCTTTTAGCATCAGCACTGTTTGTAGCAAACCCATGTGCAAGGCGTCAGCTATTGGATTCCAGCCAGTTCCAGAAAACTGGCATTTTGCAAGATGCTGAAGCTGTGGGAATTACACTAACAGCAGGAACAGTGACTGCTGCCGAAGCAAGAACAGCACAAGTCTCCAGGGATCATGTCTGGAAAAAAATACAGGAACTCCTGGCTTATGGTTTGTTCAACAAAAGCCAGACCTTATCATCAGCAAAGCAATTCTAATTTGTAACTTATAAAGAGAAAGCTTTCCATTGTTTGGGAGAAATGAGAAGGAAAAAGAAAAGTAATTTTTCTTTAACCTGCTGTCCTGTAGCTGGATAGTTCAGTCTAGTAGCATGTCTGGGGCAGTGTCCCACTGTATTTGCATGGAGCAGGTCTGCTTACAGCAGTAGTTAGCAACTTACAGATCTCAGGCAGAATGAGGAATGTCTCCACTAGCTGACAGTTCCTTGGAGCCAGTCTTATATTTTATATACCTATTCTAATGGCGTCTGTACAGGTAAAATATTTCAGAAAGGGAATAGGTGGCTGATACTTTCCTTGCTGGTTTTCAAGTCTGATCAGACTGTTCTCCCCATGTGAGCTGCTGAACAAACAATTTTGCCGACTATTTAAAAAAACCCTTTATCTCTCCTGATCCTTCCATCTCTCCTAGTCAAATAGCTTGGAGTTTGGGTGTATTTCTGTTCACAACCATCTACCAAGGTTAATTCAGTATGAAGAAGTTCAAAGATGAGAGGAGTCAGAGGCTAAACTAATGGGAATAGGTATAAATGTAATTTGAGTGTATATAGAGAAAAATGTGTCTATTTAAAATTTTGCATATATTTATAGGAAAGTAAGTTGAAACAGAATTTTTGATTCAAAACTAAGAGTCACCATCACTGTTTACAACACTTCTGACAAATGCAGTGTATTACAAACTGCCCTAATATGATAGGTTTTGGTAGATTTGACTTCCTGACTTTTTGTCAATGATATGTTTTGCTAGAGGCTTTTAAATTTTTGCCTGTGGGGAATTTAGTCACGCCTCCTCTGTATGTGTTATCACATAGCTGGCATGTTGTGCTTCATGCGATATTCCATATGTGTGAAATTGTATTATTCCACTCTTTGGCTTTTTATTATCTTACACAACCTTTGATTTGTGTAAGATAATACTCAAATGCTTGCCATGCTAATCAGTAGGACATGAATATTGAAAATCTCAAGACCTTTTAGCACCAGTCTCACGTCAGATTCCTTCAGATACTTTATGCTTTGGAAGCATCCTTTTTTTGAGGTGCATCTCTTGACAGTACCAATATCATTTGGTCCATTTTATGCCCTGGTTACAAAGGTCTTCAGGTGGTTGCTAAACAGCTTGATAAACCTAAGAGCTTTGTATAAACCTAAAACACTTCTGTCTCTCTGAGGGTTATTTATCTTTTTTGTCAAGATGTCTTTTTTTTATTTTTTCCTAGGTCTCCAATAGTCTCTTCCACTACCAAAAAGTTAGAAAAAAATTAGAGGACTTGTTGGGGAGATGATAATTTTGCAGTTTGTTATGTTGTTCAGTGGTTTCATGTTCTGAATATCTATTCTAATGTGACCTGAATTTCTGATCCATTGCAGATCTCTTCCCTGTCACTCATACTGCTCACAGAGCTAGCCTTTACAAGAGCATCAGATACGAGCATTAAAATACAATACTGAATATATTTCAGTTAAAATGCAACAGTGTGCAGCAATGAATAGTAAAAAAAAAGTATTGAAATTACAGTCCTTCAATATGGAAAGCATTTGTACAAACTGTTAACTTGTATATGAGAACAAGAATGTGTGGCCAAATAGGTATGGCAAAAAGGATACTGTTAAAAGCTAAAGAGTTTTATAAACACAATTTCCTGTCATAATTTTCTTTATTCCAAGCAAATTTGGCAGTGTAAGTTCAAAATACTCCCTACCTGTAGTTCTGGCTCTGTCTTTAAACAGGGTTCAGATTGAATTGCTGGTCTTTCCTTCACAGATTCTTCTTTTCCTGTGTTTTTATGAGGAAAGCTTACTGGGTTCTTAATTACTTTGAAGAGTGTTATTGATCTCCTAAATTAATCTGCTTGAACAATTTCCATAGATTGGTTTGAAATGGCTTTTTCATCAATAAGATACCATAGGCATTTGCTTCCTTTCCATGGAGATTTTTTTATGTTTGTAAACCTCAAGTCTTGAGTTTTTTTACTTGAACAAATCTTTTCTTAAGGGGATTGAAAGACTTGATGGTATGTGTGCATGAGATTTATTATGAAAATTCTTACTTTTGTCTTTGTAAGTGGTGTCTCAGTGGCCTGGGCAGCAGATGCTTTGGTACAGTGCAACAATTTATGAATTGGTCCCAATGAGGACTGATTTTGATTTTGGCTTTTAGGGTATCATTAACCCATTGGATAAAGCTAAAAATTCTGACTATTCTGATCAAATTCTGTTGTCTGTAAATTATGTTACTTTGTGTAAACTGTTCCTTTACATTATCTGCTCTGTGAATCTCTATTCATATATATTCCTGCCAACTCTACTATGCATGAATGCAAAGAAAGAAACAAAGGTACAATAAAGATGTGGTTCATGGTCCCTGCTGACTGGAAATTGTGTGTGGGTTCATGTAGGGTAAAATTGTGCAAGAGGTCACTCTAGAAGTTTTGTGAGCTGAACAGTTGCCTTTCATGCTCAGCAGTGTTCCTGGGCCTGTTCATTTTGCTGATATAGGCACAGCCATCCTGGTCAGACTTGGTCTGTTTGTTTGTCTAGATCAAGATCCTTGATCTGAAGCAACAAAGGTATTCCTTGGTAGAAGATTACATTTCTTAGGGCACTGCTGTTCTTGCTCTTTACTTTGTACAGTTTCCTGTGGCGAAAGCAAATGCAAAATGGATGAAGAATACTATTATTTTGATTTGTAGCATTATTCCTACGTCATGAGTAAGTACAAGTGATTCCACAGCATTCAGGCCTCTACATACACTTCAGTATCCACAATAATTAACTTCAGTTTTCTCTGACTAGATACATATATACACATGCATATATCCTCTCTAATTTTGGTATTTTGATTGCTAAGTAGGTATTTGAATACAAGAAAGTGGGCACCATTATTTTATGTACACAGAGATTGTCTAGACTTGCTGAGAAAGCTGAGCAAGTAGAACTCAGGAACAACAATTTAAAGCAGTGCTCTGCTAAACAGAGACTATTGAATCCTGTGGGTGATTTTATAAAAAAAAGTGAGCAAATGTCTACTGGAAAGTTAATCCTCTGTGATCAGAACAGATTCAGAACCAAGCTTCTTGAGGTGCAAGGCTTGTGGTTCAACATATTCCATCCCACCAGCCCCAAAACAAGGATTTGATTAAATACTTGTACTTGCTCTTTTTTTGTTTTCTTTTTTTTTTTTTTCTTCCCCACCAGAAACTTTCTCTGGGCAAATAACTATATCCAAAAACTTTTCTAACTGTAAAAGCCATTGCTAGTTAATCACAGCTATCAGTTTAAGGATGTGATTTCCACAAGTTAGTCCCTTAGATTTATGGTGCTCTCTATGATTTTTATTTTCCCCCCACATTATGAATGCCTCATTTCTCTTGAGGGTCATAAAAACTTGAAAGGTATAGTAGCAATATACAATGCAGACTTCCTTGCACCCTCTTGCTGGTCTGCATAAAACCTGAATTGAGGTACTCATTTCCTGCAGTGATCAATCAACATAATGTGATCACTTGATGAAAATCAGGCTATAGTAGTTAGATATTTTGAAGAGGAATGTTGGGCCTGAGGTTTTTGTTTCACAGAGCCCTTTCACCAATGAGTGAAATTTATTCTCTTGTGATTTAAGCTCATCTCTCTATCTTTAATTTTGATTTTATTTCTTTAGGTCAGGATGTTGGGCCAACCACCTAAGGGCTACTTAACTAAGGAAGCAATTTTGCTTACAGGATTGTTTCTTCAGTCTCCATACTAGACCACACTGCTGGTATGAAATGCCTTTCAAATGTGTTTTTTGGTGGGGTTTGCTTTCTGCATGGTGCACCAGGCAGAATGCCTTAAAATTTGGTCATTCCTGCAAATTCCCTCTGAACTGAGTGCTGTCTTCGTGGACCTGACCACGGGGTCCTTCACCTTCTCCAACTTGCCCAGATGCATTTTACTTGTCTCATGCAGGTTCAAACTGAACTTTTTTTTTTTTTAATTTAGCTCCAGCAGCTACAAAGGCTCACTTAGAGTAGAACATGTATTCTTGCTCAAGGAAACACTTAGTTCTGTCCTCACATTTTAGGTATTTGCATAACTGCTGTCTTGGAACTATACTCTGTTGTTGCCACAGAAAGTATCAGAGGTCTGGGGGACCTCTCCTATGAGGATAGGCCAAGAGACCTGGGGCTGTTCTATCTGGAAAAGGGAAGGGTCTAGGGAGATCTTACGCAGGTTTCCAGTACCTATATGAGACTTAAAAGGAAGACAGAAAGGAAAAGCTTTTTACCTGGGTCTGCTGTGATAAGACAAGGAGTAATGGTTGAAAATTAAAAGAGGATTGATTCAGACTAGATATAAGGAAGAAATTATTTACAATGAGAACACTGAAACATGAACAGGTTGCCCAGAGAGGTAGTGCATGCCCCATCCCTGGAAACATTCAAGGCTGGATGGGGCTCTGAGCAACCTGATCTAGTTGAGGGTGTCCAGGCTGATTGCAGGGGGTTGGACTAGGTGGCGTTTACAGATCCCCTCCAAACCAAACCATTCTATGGTTGAGTGAAGAACATTTACCAGAATGTAATCACCTGGCTATTTCCTGGCCAATCTCTGAGGGCTGGAAATATGTCTCCTCTCTTTTCCCAGTACTGTCTAGACAGTATTGCCTCTGTCTCTTCTTCTGTACACTTACAGGAGTTTTGTGTGAGAAGTGGCAGTGCCACTGGGGCACAAGCCCTGGCCTAGCATCAGAAGACCTGGCTTTTCTACCATCTGGGTTTGCTGCACTACCAGAGAAGTCACCAAACACCAAACACTTCTCCTGTGTAAAAGAGGTCAGCTTGTAGAAAAAATGAAACAAAATGTGTGAACTCCCTGATGGACTTACGGAGTGACACTTTTTGAGATCTAACACCAGTGTTGCAGTAGCAAAAATATAACAGCCTGAGCTTTCAAACACTTGTCAAACTCTCTGTTCACCTCAGTATAGTCAGATTTGGATTCTCATCAATGCTATGTGAGATGAATGCATTATACCCTTTCCTCCACACTCCCATTGAATATGGGCATGCATGCTAAACTCAAGTCAGATCCTGTCTTCTACACAGCAGTCCTGAGAGAGATCGGCCTCAAAAACTACAGAAGTGCATACTGTGTGCCATACCTAAGGGGAAATAGTGCTAAGAATCTGTAACTGTAAGGGTAGAAACTTCTTTCTGAACAGGAAACAAAAAAAATCTTGTGTCAAAGATGCAGGAACAGATGGTAGTGATTTATCCTAAGTAGGATGTGGGTTTTGGGTTCTTCCTACTGTTCCAAGAACCCCATTTCCATTATCCTCCTTGTGGTGCAGGGCAGCAGTTCTCAATTCATAACCCATGGAAAACCAGGCACACCCAACACACAATTCCAAAAGAAGATGAAGACAGTGGCATAAAACCACACACGTAATTTACACCAAAAAGAACTGATAGCACAGAGAGTACGTTTTTTACAATATGCAAAGTGTTCTTCAGCTTACAATACTAGCACAGTAAAAGCAAATATTCTCTGGGTTATGTCACTGGTTGCATGGGCAGAGAGAGGGAAACACTTCGTCAGCAACACTGACATTGCAAGCATCCCCTGGGGAAATCTGGTTCAAGCACTATGCTGAGGACCCATTCCTTCAACCCCTCACTGTGGACTCAGCACTGAGAGTCTCAGCCAACGCCAGCTGTCAGTAGAAGAGCCCAGGAGAGAGGGAGGTTAATCTGTGAAAGGTAAACCCATAATTTTATAGAACAAAATCTGCAGAAAAGTGAGTGTGTGGGCAATGTGTTTTCTACGAGAAATACTCCAGTGAGTGAGTGGATTCTGGGTAGTGTTTGGGGGGTAGAGAAATGCGCCATGTTATTTTCCGACTCATTTTCCATATAAACAACAAGGCTATCTTTATTGTTGTCCTTTTCTCCTAAAACTGATTCAAATGAATCATTCTCATAGGACTTTCTTTAGCCCTGCTTCTAAACTTTGTAAGTATCCTAAGCTGGGAAAACTGGCTGCTGTAATTCCTGTAGAAACTGGATATCAAAATACTTCCCAAAGCAAAACAAGTCATCTCAGAGAAAGGGTGATACATCAATGTGTGCCCCTCACAATCTGGTCTGTTCTTCCCAGTGGAGCACACATGAAATTTAATTATCTCAATCTAAGTAAGCAAATCATAGCACTGAGATTTCGACTAGTGATAAACTATACTGTTCTTTCATAAAAGCCAATGCCTTCTTTGGCAATCATTAATAAGGAAAATGAGACATGCTCAGTTTTTCCTAAGATAATAGATATAATACACCTACCTTCTCTGCTCTTTTTTGTAGAAGTATTTGCCTGCAGCTGCCCAGCAGGTATCTAATCTCTGTATAAGTACCATCTAGTTCATGTTTTCTGAATTGTATGTTAATATTGGTTTGAATAGGAATTTATACTGTCATGTGCAAAACAGACTCATCTTCAGGATATTAATTGAATTTATTATTAACAAAATCAGAGCAGGGTAATGAGAATCAAAATAAACCTTAAGAACACCTTCCCCCACCCCTCCATCCTTCCCAGCTCTACCTCCTCCCCCACAGAAGTGCAGGGAGACAGGGAATGGGGGTTA
>VYXC01003762.1:0-23066 GCA_013397175.1 Platysteira castanea | reverse complement strand
CACTTTTAAATCTGAGCATGAACATACACAAACTGGATCCCAGCAGACCAAAATGAAATGTCTAAATCAGCAGTGTGCTCCTGGGTTTTCATAATACATACACTGAGAGAATATGAAACAGCAGGGTGATTTCACAACTCTGTCCAGTCAAAACAATGGAAAATACTGTGAATGCTCCTAAGCAGCCGTTGCTCAGCTACTGCCAAACACCTGCGGCACATTACAAAAAAGACCAGACATTATCTGTTAAAACTTGGAAAATATTAATCATTAAGATGGCAGAGGCATTTGATCTCTGTAGCCTCAGCTGAAGTGCCCCAAGCACTGCCTAAAGTTTTGCATGGCAGGAAGAACTGCAGTATGCTGGTAGCTGCCAAGTCCCTGCCTTTGCAGAAGGAGTTTGGCGATGACTGCTGAATTGTTTGCACAGTAGTTAGCACAGTAAGATAGTTGTTGAGAGATGAAACAGTAGGAATAATAACAGCAATAACAATAAAATAATTGTAATGCACTTACATTTCAGAAGTAGATCTTAAAGCCAGGAACACAAATGCTTACAGTCAGTATCAAATAATGCCTACAGTGGTACAAAGAGTATCACCTCTTCCCGGTTCTTCTCAGAACACACTTCTGCCTTGCGGGTTTTTTTAAAAAGACACCAAAATACGCAGTGACAAAATAACAAATAGCTCTGACAACCCAGAACAGAAATGAAGATCTCTAATACTAGAGTATATATCTTCCTTTGCTTTTCTAAAGGACAATCACTTAAAGGATTGGTGTAATGACAGCTATCAACTTCAGCTCACATAAGGTAGACCCTGAATAGTCTCCAGTAAACAGTCAAGTATTACACTATAAATTTCTTAGACCACTGGAATTCTAAAACAATAAGCTTTGTAGTTGGTGATGACTCCACCAGTGATACTGGATTCGCCCATGAACCCCCCCAGCAGTTGCCCTAAGTACTACCACGACTGCTAGCACTTTAACTACTTACAAGCTGCACAGTCTAAAATCCTGGAAAATGCCTGTATCAGTCTCATTTCTATGTCTTTTCAAAACAGTTGAATTTTTTTTAGAGAAAAGTAGGTAATTCTGATCATAATCCCAGAAAATCTCATACTTTAGAAATGTTTCAAATTTTTTTTCCATGCTAGTACTGATTGGCTGCATTCATATCTAAGCTACCTGAATATGTTTCAATTGTCAAAATAGTTTGCTTGAATAAAGACTGTAGCATTTCTTCTTTCTTTCTATTTTTGTAGTTCAATTTAGCTGTGACTCTTCAAGTTCTTCTGTAAAGGACCAGTGCAACATTTCTGCAGGAAAATCGGCAGCAGAAAGAAAGTTTTGATAATAATGTCTCAGTGTTGACTGTATTCTGTAATGCTGTTTCCTGTATGGACCTCAGCTGCAAATACTACAGACTTTTTTCTTCCATGCGGCCTACCAAATCCCCACACATTATGTTTTTAGTCCCTTAGGGTAAGAAAAAGCCTCTTCATAAAACTAAACAACCTAGCCCTATAGGTTCTCCTGTCTTCTCTATTATTCCTATCTGGCAGTTTACATCTGTATATTTAATATACATCTAAGGCAAGCAAGCATAATTCTGCCAACATGAACAGCTGTTGGTATATTGTGATTCATTGTTATGATATGAGTCATTGTAAAAGTCCCATTTCTTCAGAAATCATCAAATTCTACTATCAAAGACAATATGATCTGCTTTTGTATTTATATATACACTCTTTGATAATGCATTGCAAAACATCTTATCTCTGGCTGTGCTTGCTTACCTTTGCAGAGTAGTCCATGCTCTATAAATCAGGTTTCTCATTCTTATGTACTGTCAACACCACTCACACAGCAAATCTGGATGTTTCTGTAGTGACCTCGAGATTCTTACTTTCAGCTGCTTTGGTCCCGCAGGCCAGAAATGGGTAAGTGCCACAAGCCAGTAGTGGTTATTTGGAACACAGATGTTATAATGGGCTGTTCTGAAGTCCATAACTGATAGAATTTTTATTTTTTTTTTTTTACAGATGCTTTTGTCACAATGTTTTTTGCTAACACAAGCTCTGTTATTGTCTACCAACCCTGCCACAATGTTCTGAGATGGTTTGATATGCTTGTTTAGATACAGTTTATTTTCTGCCTAATACTTTTTGTACTTCCTGTAGTAATTCCTGTAGTACAGCTCATCACATTTGGTCTGCTTTCTCTGCTGTCTTCTGTGAGATTTAGTGCTGTTTTGGCAGTACTGATGTTTTGCCATTAACTTTAGGCGAGGTGTACGTTATGTGCAGCTTGGAAAGGAACCTGTCTCTAATGCTGTCCATTTTACATTTTAGATTTTCTCACTGGGGGAGACCTGCAGCTTTCTGGGGCCTATTTCACCATAAGAGAAATGTTACAAGGCAATATTCTAATTAACAGATGTGGAAAATGTTGTATGAGCAAAGAAGGTTTTTACGAGATGCAGGAGTCAAAGACTTAAGTTCTCAGATGTTGAAGGCTGTATGCATTCTCTTCGTCGTGCTTTCAAATCTGTACTTGGAACATATTAACTAGCATATTGGCTAATATACTAGTATGATTTGCTGTACTTGTATGCCTAAAATCTCTAACTATGGCATTAGAAATCTTGCCTAAAGGATTGTGCACAAATGTCTACCCTTTTTAAATACTATCATAACAGCAGCATAAAATATCATGGAATGCTGGAATGGTTTGGATTGGAAGGGACCTTATAAATCCAATAAAGGTCTAATTGTGAATAATTGCACAAAACATTCATTTTTTAACATTTGCAACAGTTAAATTATTCCAACTCTTTTAAGCGGCTTGCTAAAAAAAGTGGATCCCTTGAAAAATTAATTCTGTTATCTCTGTCAACACCAGCTAAACGAGCAGTTACCAAGCATGTGCCTGTTGGCATGAAAAAGGGGAAGCCAATTTCACTATTCTGCTATATGAGAGGTTGCTTCTGTCATTTTCTTGAACACCTAAACATTTTGGAAGGTTGCACTGCTCGGAATGGTCACGTGATGGTGTTCAAGCATGACAGAACTGGAACCTGATGAAAGTTGCAATGAACTATTGCTGCCAGAAAACATCTACTATCCTATCGCATGGAGACTTAATCAAGAAGGTTTCTGGATCACTGAAAGCAGGTCATGCAAACAGAAGCTTTGCTGGCTGAGGCAAGTCAGGACTTGCTGGGTGTGATCGTGTTCACAGATCATATATCACCTGTTTGGTGCATCCCATGTTGGCAAGTCTTTGAGTAATAATAGGTCACCCACTTCTGCTGGAAACTGGCAAAATCTAACTTTGTGGGCTACTTCACATGTTGATGATATTCATGGCATTTATTGTAGAGCTCCTGTGTAAAAAAACTCTGAAAATCTCTGTCTAGAGGGTCTTTTTGGTTTGCTCATTTTCATAAACTTACCACTGAGATATTGTGAGATTGATTCTTAGAAACTCAGCACCACAGTTACAGTGTGATAACAAATCCTGACATTACTCTGTGGTATTTCAGATACTCAAGCTAGCAGTCACTTATCTGTCATCCTCTCCAAGAGTGTTTTCTACAATGCAAATGCATTGTCTAAAGTTATTCTGATGTCATGATATCCCTTCATTGCTCATAGTCACAAAGAAAAGTTTCTATAGATTGATCTCTGTTCTTGTCAAGAAAATCAGTTTCTGTGATTATGCAATGTAGTTTACCGCAGCCAGAGAGACTTTAGTGATGTTTTTTATAGCCCTGATGTGCCAGTACATAAACTATTAAGTTCTATGAACTGAAAATTGACCCAATTCCTTCCTATTTTGCCATGAATTATCCTTCCCAAATGAAACTGGTTGTGGAAACCATTGTTTTTGACAAGTAAATTCAGCAAAACATGTTGATTTATTTTTCTTGTGTTTCTGGGTATTACATGTCTGTCATTAAAACTCTAGCAATTTAGCCTGAGGAAGGAGACAAAAAGGAGTAGTTTAAGCTCTTTGCAAGATGTTACACCACTACAAATGTGTGTCTTTTTCATCCTTATCACTTCTAGCACTGGTGACATTACATTTATAGCAGTTTTGAAGATGGCATTCACCACTCCCAAATATTCCTCACTTCATAGTGGTGTCATCAGTAATTTTAAGTCATTCCCAAGGCTGCCAGTGACAAAAGTACTGAGAGTCTCAGGAGGGATGTTGCCCTGGTTTTTGTAAGCCTTCTGTTTTTAACCTTGGAGTCAGATTCTTTTTCACACAGTTTCATGGAAATAATAGCCAGTGTTTACTTAACGGTATTTTCTGTTTTTCATTCCTTTTGTGATATGACAACTTTGATGAGCACCTTTCTTCTCCAGTGGGATTGAGAAGGAAGTGACATGCTCTCCAATCCCTTGTGGAGTTGGGACGTGTATAAGAATGAAATAATGTAAATAAATCCATCCATTTTCCTCCTTTCTGCTGAACCTGGCAGGTGCGAGAGCGTCTTTATTGTGTCTCCGCAGACACAGAGGGATATAAGCCTATCTTCTGAAGAAGAAGCTGGACCAAACCAGCCAAGAACTCAGAGCTTAAGACTCTCCTTGCATAAAGAGTAACATTGTACTTGGTCATGGAGTTGTTTGTTCATTTTGGAGCAAGAAGAAAATGCTGACATGTTCCCACGGAGTGGAGAAACTGAATTATGATTAGTGCCATCAAAACCAGAAGATTCTAAAAGCAAGGATGGAAAGATTTTCCTATAAATTGAGCAATCATTTTAAGAGGCAGTAAAGAGTGAGACAGTGTGGTGCCATTTGATGCCTCTAGAGGCTGCATTTAAATCTTTTATTTCAGTTTTAATTGCATTATTTCATGCATAATTTTCCTCTAAGAGGCTAGGACATTTCTAGGATAAATACTAAAATTTAGATTGCTTTGTGACAGGAAGGAAAAAAATACTCCTATAGCTGGTTATTTATTTCTTTGTTTAGCACTTCGCATAATACATCATTTTCCATCTGCATCTGCAGTATATTATAAAGTAAAAGCTTTTTTTTTTTTTTCTTTCAGAAAATGCCCTTAGTAGATGGTCCCATGTCATAAGAAACCTCCTTAAATAACAAAGATGTTGTCATCTGTCAGGTGCTCTGACTACTCACAACATTATTGATCGAGATAAAAGTGTAAGACAGTTACCAGAAAGTGGGAGACTGAATCAGAGGTGGGGGAGGAAAGAGAAATTAATTTAAAATTATTAAACTGAATCATTGGGATGTTGCCATAACATATCAGTCTGGGGAACTGTGACCTATTCAAGGTTATTCCTAGTGTCATCTGTGAAAATAGCAGAACTGATTAACGGCACCAGGTGCTGTCCTATAGTCTGGATTAGGTCTGAGGAACAGTATTTTCAGACACCTATTTAAAAGTAACGCATCAATATACATGTCAACTTGTTATTCTGCTCTGCTAAAATATTAGCATAAATTGGGCCAAATTTTCAGTTTTATTCCTCTTAGTCCCAGCAGGCAGAACAAAACCCCTGCCTGTCACTCCTGCTCTTCGCCTCTCTTTGCCTCAGCGTGGGAGATGAGCCTGAAGACTGAGGCTGTGCACACATGCACACAGAACCACACAGCTCTGTGGCAATCACAGAATTTTTAAATTTTTGTTGACAATAAAATCTAAATCATTTATAGAACTTTCTCTTCTTGTCTTTTGCATTTGGATCTGTTCTGCCTTTTCAGAAGAGAATCTCCCTGAGGAAAGTTCTTTCTTAGGGTCCGTCACAAGCTCTATACCTCCTGAGGACATTCAGGAAATCATCTAATTCAAGAATTCCTCTTCTGGTAATTAGTAATCAGATTAATTTTTAGGTTAGTATGATTCCTGAGGCAATTTTTGGGGGAATGGGGTGGTTATATAAGGTCATTTAATGTGAGTGGCATGTTAAGAGTTTAAGTAATTACTTACTTTCTTCTGTCAGGGTAAAAAGGTAAGAACCTCCACAGAATAATTTAGCTCACCCTAAGCTACGCACATTTAAGGGAATGAGTCAGCATCTGGAGATGCTGTTTCCAGATAGGCATCACACTGAATTCCAGGTGGGAGGTGGATGCTGAGCTAAATAATCAAGAAGGTAAAGCTTTCAACTGTAGCTAGGCACCTTAATAGTATAAATAAAAACAATTAAAAGCAGTTTAAAACAAGTTAGGATCCAAGTCTGATTTTCCTCTCTCAAACACACTGGGTACCTTAGTGTGCCTAAAGGCTTTTTAAGTTCTGCCTTTGACTTTGCAAATTTTATCTCAGAGTTTATTTTTGTAAGTGAGATGGACACTTTGACCTAAATTTTTAACACATTTGAGCATCTTCCTACTGAAAGCATGACAGATAATTAGTAGCATTTTCTAAACCCCCAGCTGGTTTCAAGTAACTTCACTGATGTCTTAAACCCAGTGTATAGTGCTTCTGCTTAACTAGTTCTAAGTCTCCAGCCAGTGGAGAGTACTTGGGTCAGGGACAGTCCAGAACCAGCTCCCTTGGGTCATAGAATCATAGAAGCATTAAGGCTGAAAAAGATATCCAAGATCATCAAGTCCTACCTTTGACCGATCATCACCTTGTCAAGTAAAACATAGCACTAAGGGCCACGTGTAGTCTTTTCTCAAATATAT
Organism: Platysteira castanea; assembly: GCA_013397175.1. Taxonomy (NCBI): domain Eukaryota; kingdom Metazoa; phylum Chordata; class Aves; order Passeriformes; genus Platysteira; species Platysteira castanea. The sequence goes on along the minus strand of VYXC01003762.1, from coordinate 16,386 downwards.
CCAGGGATGGTGACTCTACCCCTTCCGTGAGCAGTCCAATGCTGTACAAGACTTTCAGTGAAGAAAATCTTCCTGAAGACCAAGCTGAACCTCCCCTGGCTTGAGGCCATGTCCTCTTGTCCTGTCGCTGGTTGTGTGGGAGAAGACGCCAATCCCCACCTGGCTACAGCCTCCTGTCAGGCAGTTGTAGAGAGTGATAAGGTCACCCCTGAGCCTGCTTTTCTCCAGGCTGAACACCCCCAGCTCCCTCAGTTGCTCATCATTTGACTTAATCTCTAGACACCAAGGCCTAGGGACCCTCTAGTCACTGTATTCTCTGGCTCTCTGAGCCACAGGTGTCAGTAGTTTTTATGCAGACCGAAATAAACATTTTTGTTGTTGTCCATTGTTGGGCTGGATTTTTTTTTAATTACAAGTTGGAAGTTATGTTTAGTTTGGAAGTGCCTCATGATAAAAGTCTGAAATTATCATAAATCCTTCAGTATGGGTGTATAGTTTGCCTGAGAAATACTTGCTGGTTCTGAAGGGACAGTGAAAAAGGGTTCGGAGACGGGGGCGTAGCTGTACCAGTTTCTGAGAGCATCCCCTGCCGCAGCCCGCGGTAGATGTCAGGCTCGCACTGCCGAGCGGCTGCGGCTGTGCCGGGGGCGCGGCCGGGCCGGGGATGGCCACCCGCAGGCTGGAACTCGCCAGGGCGGCAGCTCTGTCTGCCCGCAGGTAAGGTGATCTCCGCGGGGATAGGCAGCTGAGATGATCTGCTGTTTACTCTATAATCTTCTTTCCATGTTCACTCCCTGTCTCCCTTTGGTGATTCACATGTTATACTTAACGCCTTTGGCGTTAAAATGCAGCAACAGTTCACTGGCACCTCTTTTTAATAAAAAGAACCCGTTTTTACAGGGGATGTCCCATACACAGTGGGTGAAAAATGTGCAGACACGTGCCGTGATTTTATTTCTTTTCCAAATATTGTAAATGACTAAAACACAACTCTCATCTCACTTTCTATTTGCAGACAAGCCCTCTTCCTCAAAATTCCATTTTTTGAGTCATAGACCATCAGCCTCCCTCATTCTCTTGACTGTCCTACACCTTCTCAAACCGGAATAGCAAAAGTTTGGGAAGATCCTGTGGAATACTCTTGACTGTGTCCTGCTCTAGACACACAGGACCTTAATAAATCTATTTGCACAGGGACAATTAAATATATACATATCTGCTTTGCTTGTTCATGAGTGTAGCATGATTTCAGTGATAAGACTGGACTCATGAACATATAATTGTTTAAGAAAGCCTATTTTAAAATCAGCCAACAGATAACACTGCAGATATCAGGAAAGAAATTATATATGGAGTGGAGCTAAATGTTGAAAACTAGGATGCCTTAAAACATTTAAGCCAGCACTCTGTAAAAATGCCCTATATATTATGCCAGGCAGTGTACAAATGCGTTTATTTTGGTGAATATTTACTATTATGCATATCTCCGAGTTAAACAGCCATGTTAGAAGACACCCTGTATATATGTATTTTGTTTATGAAATAGCAAGGCCTTTCAAAGTTTATTTCAATTTTTCATGTTACATTCAGAACTAATACAGCAAAGCAGAGTCTGTAAGTGACCAGGGCTTAAATAAGATTTTAATTTTTTAAAATACTGCATTTAAAATTAACTTTGACTTCCCCTTGTCTTTGTGCTCATTTGGTGAAGCTCACACTGTCATGACAGTAGTTGACAATAATAGATAAAGTGCTATAGATAAAAATGAGGTTGATACATTTTACATGAAAGCCCTAAAGCAATGGGTTTTTAAATCAACTATCTAACTGGGATTGCTTTCACTTTCCTTTTTAGCACCTCATTAGGCTTACTGCAGTTTTCCTGCAGTACTAAACTGCTGCCCGAGTCACAGTTCATTTTCCTCCTCTTATGTCCAATTATTCTGTTTACTGAAAATTATAATATTTTAATTTCACAATAATTTAATTAAAATATTTCATTCTAGAATATAAATCAGCAACGCAGAGCAGCACCATTCTGCATTCTTCTGTTATAACTCCTGGGAAACAGCACAGCTGTCACAGCTTGTGGGAAACACCAAGAGGGTCTGTGCCACCCCCTTCTTGCTTTTAAATGTCACTGAGTGCCCTACAACATTTTTAGGTTTCTAATGTCCCAGAGCAGTAGCAGCACCTCTGCAATGTGCCCAGAAATTCTGGATGAACATCCAGTTGCTTCTCACTGACACTCCTTTTGTACTGAGCTTCCTTTAGGCTTAGAATTGCGGTGCCTCTCTTGGGCACAGCCCCTCAGTGGGACTCTTCCTATATGTCTTCCCCAGCTCCAAACACCAAGGCAAAAGGAGTTTTAGCAATCTTCAGTACAAATACCTGGGTTTTGCAAACACCTACTAGCACACTTGAGAAAAATGTGAAATTGTTCAACAATTGAGAGCTACCTTACAAAAAGTAGTGGAAGTTCTTGTGTCAAGATTTCTGCACAGTAATATTTGCGGAATGAAGACAACTACCACATTTTTTTCTTCCTCAAGGAGGAATATAATTATTCCTGTTTGGAACACTTTTCCTTGGCATTAAAAATTGTTCTTTTTGAGCCCTGTCCCTTGGGAAAAAGAACTATTTACAAACTTGGATGAGCTACCAAGCCAAGGCCAGGCATTACACACCTTGGCTGATAATGACGTGGAATGTGAGGTCAGTTCACAGACTTCTACACCACTAAGTTTCATAGACACAAAATGAACAGCCTATATTTGTAAGGACTCTGAAGCAAATCTGAAATGAAAGCTTCTGAAAAAAACAATTTAGGAAAAGCTCAATGGCAGAGTATTTAAGTGAATATTTTTTAAATAAGAAAAAAGAAAAAGTGAACTAGAAAGTTGAGTCCCTCATAGGAATCTCCACCCATGAAAAGCTTCAGTACTTGGAGGTACAAGGTCCTGAAGAACCTCACTGCACTTTGAAGTTATCCCAGCCTCAGGCAAGATATGAACTATCACATCTAGACATCCCTTTCAAACTAGACTTGTATTATGATTTGGTGAATGGGGTAAAATGTTTTATGTTTCATAATACCACTAGGCCTGACCAGTGTTCTGATTTTTTTCCTTTTATTTCCTTCACTAAGATACTTGTCTTCCTTTCCCCACATTTTTGAATTAAATATTGGACATAAATCCATCCCCCTTCACAACAGATATACTTTCATTTGTGGATTTGCCCTTCTTCATTTAAAATATGGGATTTTCCTTACTCAAAAGGATAATGTTCTGCAGGTCAGTATTCTTGACAATTGACACTAACTTTGGTTTGGCAGACTCACCTTTAGGCTGCTAAGACAGCTAACTCAAAACTGGGATACACTTGGGCTACTGCCAAAGATCCCAAGAAACAATCTGCATAGTAACAAGTATTTTCTCAGAAGTGAGCAAATTCTTTGAAATTTGATCAATTCTGTTTCTTGTTGGAATCCAATCAAGTTTTTTCCATCAAATACGGCTGGGATTTAGAGGCCAGTAAGAATGAACCAATTTACTGGCAGCAACCCATTAGGAAGGAAAAAAGTCCTGTTGCCAGGTGCTCCTGGTAATCACGACACAGTGTGATAAGATAGAACAAGATTCACTCAGGAAGGGAAAGTCTTCCCATGTGGCATGAACATCAGATCTCCTCAGTGCAGCTTTGAAACCAAGGTTAACTAGGGAAAAATGATACTTTGTGGGAGGTTGTAACTGTGGAGAAATGGGGTGGAACGCAGTTTCTGAATACGTGGTCTTCTTACATACACTCTATACCTATATATGGCTCTATACATTCTTGCCTGATAGGTACTTATTTATTAAGTATACTTATTACTTCTTGTCAAAAGTAGGTGAGATATTCACAAAAGAATGTGAGAGCATTAGTGTATCAGAACCTCAATGCTTTTGTCCAACACATTTATAATTTTTTTTTTATAATAAGAGTAGGTGTTCTTTGACACCGACAGTAACTTAAGCTATAATCAGAGGAACTCTGCTGGTTCTTAATCACAGTAACAATGAGTAGGGGTAAGAACTAAAGTTGTGTATCCAAAGTTCATTTCTGTACAGGATATAAATACATAGAAAATATAGCTTTTCCATCCATTAATGCCTTTGAAGAAAGAAATACATTCTCTCTAATAAGTAGGGACATTTTTCTTTTAGAAATAAACCTTCTATTTTATAAAATCACATTACATCATCTATTCATACTATATATTTATTCATAATCCAGACTGTATGTTTCTGGGGGGAATGCATGTTCTTTTTCTACATAGGTTATTTTTTGCATGTATTAAATTCAGTTTGTATAGAATACTTTTCTTTAGAGATGAAATTTTGATGATTTTTGTCCTCTTTACCCTTCTTTTTAATCTAGGTGGCCATGATGGAAACAAATCCATAAGAATAGGTAGATGATGAATAGAACTGCTCAGTGATTGACCAAGGCAGTGGTCAAAATCTAGAGTACCAAATCAGCACACTGTGGTGATGATTAGCACGCTATAAAAATGTTGACTGATGAGCACCTTCTATTCTTAGGTTCCAACACAACATGACATTTCCTTAAACCACGGTAATCGAAATACGAGCCTAGAGTGAGCTTGACATGTGGGGGAAGATGCATGCTGGAAAGAACAGAAAAGAAAGGAGTAAAAAGGGATGTTGTGATTAGGTGAGTGAGAACTATAGTGCATGATACAGGTAGTGCTTATTTTAAGGTACCCAGAACTGAAGTTATCTGGATGCAACCTGCAATTTAGTAGCTGCTAAAACTTCCAGTTGCATACAGAAGAGAAGATCTCTGTATGACAAAACAGTGTCTGTAGTCCTCTCTAGTATAACATTTTAAGTCCCCCAAGCACCCAAACTCACAAAAGACATGATTTCATAACCAATTTTTCAAAGGATTTTCAAGTTCCACAGTACCAAGTAGCTCAGCTTTAGCCTTGAATTGCACATTAGCAGGCCCAAGAGTAGTACACTGGCAGCTGGTTCCCTTTCAGAAGGTAAAACCTGTGTCACCAGCAAATCCTGCACCTTGCTACCATTTCACTTGACTTGTATGTTGGTATGGTCCCCAAAATCACCTCAAAAAACAATTACAGCTCTGGAAAAAATACCATGATTTGCATTACATATTCAGTTATTTTCAGGTTAATTAATATTATTAGTAAGTGGGCAGAATTACACCATGACTATGATGTTGGTAACAAGGCAGAGACCAAAGAGAAATCTCTTCAGTAAACTACATACAAACCTGTCAGGAGCTAGAACTTTCCAGTGCTACTGAGCTGGCAATCTCATTCATGACTGTAAGCATGTTGCTGCATCTTGAATTGACATTAAATTAAATAATATCCCCCATGCAATATGGCTGAGGTAGTTATTCATAACATAGAAGTTATTGCTTGAATGTTTAATGTAGTCTCTCCAGAACTCTGGTCCTTTCTCTTCCTTTTGGCACATAAGCCTAGCCTAAAAAGCAAAACTGTTTAGATTAACCAGCATGTGTATTTCCTTTCATGTTGTTTTGCCAAACAGGTACATGAGGAGAAACCAAGAAACATACAAAAGCTGTTGTAAAGAGAAAGATCTGTATTCTGTAGCTTTTGAGAGAGGGCAAGGACTTCCCCAAACACATCAATAACCAAAGGAATACTATGGAAAATACAGGCCTGCTACTGAAAGGAGGAGAGGTTGCAGAGAAGACAGAGTTACAGAACACCTATTTTGCTTCAGTCTTCACTGATGTGGCTCAGGAGACCAGGGCAAAAGGTAGACCACACCTAAGGATTGCATTTATTGTAATCTTTCTATTAAATTGTAACTCTGACCTGAAATCTCTCTCAAGGTAGTTGTGTGGGATTCCTTTCTCCCGCTGGTTTACTTTCAAACCAGCACAATTACTGTTCCATCAGGCTGTTCCATCTGTTCCTTTGGGTCAAGGTACCATTCCTCTTGCAGTTCAGTTTTTCTGATTGTATCTGATGCCTTAGGTTTTAACTTTTATATTTTTCAGATCCTGTACTGCTTACTCTGTAACTCTGAAACTTCATATAGCCTGTTAGCTACTGCTCCCTCACTCTGGTTAGACATAACAAACCCTCTCTAGGTTTGCACTTCAAGGACACTTTGTTGTCCCAGGCCCCAAAATACATAAAATAAAGCCCTCGAATGAGAGGGGAAACTTGGGGTAGTTACTTTATTGCCTGAGGTTGTAATCGGAGAATTAACCCTGATATGCAAATAGCCCAAACTTATAAAAGTGTGAAAAACCCGTGACCCGGGGTCCAACTTGGGTATAGCCTCTTGACTGCCCAGGGTGTACCTTTGAAGACGCTTCAAATAAATACCTGCTTTTATTCTCTAGATCTTGTCTAGTCTCTGTTTTCAGGTAGCCACTTCAAGGCATCATATCCTGTAACCTTTAATTATTTATGCTAAGTGAAGCTATACCATCTAATGTTCCTGAAAGATGGGATGAGAGCAGTCCATGTACAAACTTTTTGTGTGTCAAAGGAGATAATTCAGTTTTTACACTTCTGACCTGTGAATCAGTCTTTAAGTCACAGATTTTAGACTATGTAATTGCATTCTGGACACACTGCTGCAGCTGGTAAGCTCAAGAGGCAGATACATACAGGAAAGTCAAACATTACAAAAGCAAGTATGTCTCCTCTAAAACTCCAGTCCAGTAGAAATTTGTTTCCAGGCCTTTGCTAGGCAAAAATTCTCCTGCTATACTTTGATTTATGTTTAAAAAGTTCACAGAAAGCATTTGAAATTATGGTACAGAGAAGGCAAGATTAGAAGCGTTTCACAAATCCCTTACCATTTGGAGAGAAAAGGTATTTTCTGAGCCAAGATGGTTCTCAGGAAGAAAAAAATTATAGTTCTGTACTTGACTTGCTTTCTGTGACATATACTCCAAGCACACACACTTAGGTACAATAATCTGCAATGTAATGTACTGTTTTGTTTAGCAGCAAATAAAATGTGACCTCTTCACTTTAATGAAGAGACATCTGGAAAACTTCCCATAAATGCATCTTTTCTTGTAAACAAATGTAAGGAGAATACAGTACCTAGCTAATCAAGAACCTTAAGCAATAATTCAAAGCTCCTGGCTTTTAAATCATTACTACTGCTCTTCTAGTGACATAAAAAGAGAATTCTGCCAACATTACTCCTTAGCAGATAATAAAAAACTGTTAGCAGCAGAAAATTTTGGACACAGTAGATGTAACTAACATCTCCTAAGCAGGTGCCTATCCCACTTGCGAAAATTACTCTCAGTGGGAGGTTTGGAGAAGCTGCTGCTTTGAACAGCCTCAAAATTGGATGACCCAAAACCTAGACCCAAATATCCCGACTGAGGTTCCTCATGGTTCATATCCAGATAAGAATCTTGTTTTGAGATTTTTAGCTTGGTCTTCAAAAAATACAAAGGAAAAAAACCCCCCCAAAACAAAACCTAAATGGGAGTTCTCCGCAGCATGTTGGGATAGGAAGATTCAAAGTTTGGATTGATTTCTGACTCTAGCCAAGTCACTTTTTGCCTTCTTCACATTTATTGAAATCTCAACAGAGCATGACAAATTGTCAACTGTTTGACAGGTGTTGTGGCTTAACCCCAGCCAGCAACTAAGGCCCATGCAGCCACTTGCTTACTGCCCCACCAGCGGGATGGGGGAGAAAATCAGAGGGCTGAAAGTTGGAAAACTCGTGGGTACAGCTAAAGACAGTTTAATAGTGCAGGCAAAAGCTGCACGCACAAGGAAATCAAAGCAAGGAATCGATTCACCACTTCCCATGGTTAGGCAGGTGTTCAGCCATCTCCAGGAGAGCAGGGCCCCATCACACATAACTTGGGAAGACAAACTCCGACACTCCACATGTACTCCCCTTTCTCCTTGTTCCCTCCACTTTAAATACTGCCCATGATGTCACATGGTCTGGAATATCCCTTTGGTCAGTTGGGGTCACCTGTCCTGGCTGTGTCTCCTCCCAGCCTCCCATGTACCCCCAGCCCCCTCACCAGCGTGGCAGTAGGAGAATCAAAAGGCCTTGGCTCTGTGTGAGCCCAGCTCAGCAATAATGAAAATAACTCTGTATTATCAATGTGTTCAGCACAAATCCAAAACACAGTCTCATACCAGCCACTGGGAAGGAAACTAATTCCACCCTGGCTGAAACCAGTACAAGTAATCATCTGATTGCAGATGGCCCATTGGTGCTTCAAAATCCAAAACTCAGCCACCTCTTTTATCTTCTGTAGCATACAAGAATATTATGAAAGAGAAAAACTAGTGCCAAAAAGGTGGAAGATGCCAGAATTCTGATGAGAAATATAAAGTGTCTGTTCCTAATGAAAAATCTGCAGCTTTTAACAGAGAATAACTATAGGCATTTTATTATGACAAATGTATATTATAGATGAGCTGCTGGTTTTTATGAATTATACAGTCTAATGTTTACAAATCCTTTTAAGAATAGTATGATTTAGCAAGCTGTAGGATTTTAGACTGACATAATTACTATTCTATTAGTGTTAATGTACTTCTTTTACCTCACAAAAAGATGGAGAAAGAATTGGGGCAGGAATTCACCACATGGATCTGGACTGCCAAGCTCCCACACAAGCAAGTTTTGTGTGGCTCAGAATTAAAATTCTGTTCAGGGGCAAGCAGACAAGAGAACAAATTTCAGCTGATCCCAGTGGCGAGACAAGGTGGATCAGAGATGGAGGGATAGGATGGTGCAACCGGAGATTTGATATACAGGATGGAGGCTTCCAGACTGGCACCATGCATCAAGAGAAACACGTTTTGCTTCCAGCCAAACCCTGGCACTCTCCCTGACTGTAACTGACTTAATTCCAGGTTCTCATATACTCTGCCTTCAGCAGAAGCACAGGTTTAATTTTCTCCCCACAAACCCTTCAGGCTGCTTGTTTCCACATTCTCCCCTCAGCTGACCAGAGGTGTGCTGCCAGGGCTCAGTTCCCTCTTTCCTCACCTGGCTCCTTTTAAACCTCGGGAAAGTCACAAGGGAAAGTGATCCTGATCCTCACGTTTAGGAGGTTAATTCTCACTCTCTCTGTTTCTTTACATGTCCTGAAGTCTGTCAGCCTTGTCAGTACAGACCAGCTTGGTCTCATGCCAAAGCCAGGAACACTAGGTGCCTTGTAATGAGCCTCACACATGCCAAGAGGATGGGTGGAGGATCAAAGTGAAGTGCTGATGTCAGGGGTGTTTTATGTCTGACTCAAAGGCTTCAGCACTCAGCTCTGGGATGGTCACAAGCTAAAACACTAACCCACACATTACTTATTCTGCAATTTCTCAGAATACCACTTCGAATGAGAACATCCCTTTAGTACTTCAAAAGGGACAAAAGAAATATTAAAGATGTCCTCAGGATTCTCATCGGTGAGACAGATTCTTAAAAGAAGGTAACTAGAATTCAATTATGTTTCAATGGTGGTTGTTTGTCTGGAAAAGATAATATTGATGCTGTCTACATGAAGTCTTAAGGCATAAGGGAGACTGAGTTGGTTCTTAGGCTGAATTAGAATGCAGACATCTAGGAAAGTAGAAAGAAAGCACTATAACTGTTCATATTTCTAGTAATGGTAGAAATGGTGATGGGGTTGTCTGTTCTTCCAGATATTCTGGAGGTTGTCCAGGGGACATCCCTTCCAAACAGAGCTTATTAGCTATTTACCACTCACAGCTAAACTTGGTTTGATCCTGTGGTCAAATTTTCACAATTATCTTCTGTTTGTATTCATAAAAACCTTTTATCTGGGATATATATGGTAGTTCACAGTCTTTGAATATTTTAACATGTTGCTGTTAAAGATGTTACTTGATCTCAATGTTCTCCATAGTCCAAACTGTATTTGGGGACTGCAGTTCCAGAGTGCTGCCTTCTTGTGTTGGTACTTTTTTATGTCCTGCATAGACTTTGACTTGAATTGATACTGTACAAGAGTACTGGAAAGTTTTACATTCAGATATAACATGTTGCAGCCCTTTCAGTTACTTTCTTCAATGATTCAATAGTAATTTACCTTGAAATGCACATTTACTGACTTCACCCAAAGGAACAGCTCTTTTCCTTCCAGGAAAATGGTTGCTTGAAAATACAACATACGGAATCAATTTGTATTAGTTGGCATAGTTACTAAGAAGAAATTATGAGGTTTTTTTTACACCATGACCACTCTGCACTAAATAGCTTTAACAGGCACCCTTAATGATTACCCCACATTTAAGGCTGATAAATACAAAACTGTATTTAGGCATAGTTTCTTACACTTTGTGGGAGTTTCACTAGGTCTGCTGTTTTTATGTACTTGTTGTGAGGGAAGGACCTACCTGGCCTTAAATAAGCTCTCTGCAAATGCTGGAGTGCTGTGAGATGCAGCACAAGATGAAAAACCTCCTGTGGACAAACACTAGGACAGTCAGAGTGTCCTGTGCAATTTTAGCAACTGGTCTGTCTGTAATGGGGACCAAAGCACAGACATTACTTACTTACGCAGCAGTGATGCTGGCAGCTCTTTCCTGTCTTCCTCCCTATCACCGTGGGGGTGTTGGGTGGGAGAAGCTGCTGCATTACTCCTGAAGCGCTCTCTAGCAAGGAATGCTCTGGCAGTGCTGTCTGGCACACTCGCACCCAGCTCTCCCACCCGTGCCATGGGAACACGCAGCTCACGCTCACTCTGAGCTGGCCAGCTCCGGCGGCACCGGAGGCAAAGACTCAGGAGGCCTCTTCATATGGAGTTCCGAAGGGTTTACTCCTAAACCACAAGGAAGGACTCCAGGGACAAAGAGACCGGCCTGTCCGACCGGGACACACTTACACAGGGGTGCAGACGGGCGGCGGGGTAACACAACAACAACCAGTGGGGAGCAGGAGCGGGCGGAGTGGGGGCTGGATGACGGCCCTGTAAGGGATACAGGGGGCCTACGGCAGCTGGCCAAGCAGGCAGGCCGGATCTACATAGAATCACGAGGCTGATGGGAGAAGCCCTTCTCATCCTGACTTTGGGGGTTTTCTTAGACTTCGCAGTTGGCCCACCAGCAGGCCTCTTCTGTACCTGAGCCCTTTGGCCCCCCCGGCCACCACAGCTCCTGGTTCAGCCACTGCAACACCTCCCTAGAGACAAATTTGCAGTAATTGAATTTTCTCTTGGGTTTCACAAGATCCTGCTCATATATGCATAAAACAAACGCAAGCCTTACCTCACAGGTAATTCAGTGTTAACACAGTCTGTGAGAAAGTTACAGCCAGTGGAGGTACCATGGAACTTCTTTCTTTGCACAGCTACTTGTTTTATACGGTGCTAACCTCCATCATATGCATGTGCAGCTATTTAGGGTTTAATTTATATGCAAATTTAGAGGTACATAATTGATTCTCTTCCACATGGAAACATCTAGACAACAAACTGTTAAACTCACTGGTGTTTTTCTCATTTTATTCTACCTGTGTCACACTTACCCTGGTGGTTGAGAAGTATGTCAGTGGGCGTACAGTAATAAAGCAGGAATCTCTAGACTTTTTAAGAAGACTGTAATCTTCTGATTCTGTTTTGTTTTGCTTTGTTTTGTTATTTATTCATATGGACAATGTACTGATTTTGTTTTGGCTTATCTAAACTCCATAAGGAAGCTAAAAGTAGAGGCTTTATGATGTATTTATTTTATCTCTAGAAATACTCTACCTGAGCAAATGCCACCGGGATCCCTATTATTCTCTGTAGCTCCTTACTTCACAGTTCTCCCTAGTTATTGACTCTAGATTTGGAATTGCAAGAAATGCCAAGATCTGCCCCGACACTGTCAAAAAGAGGAAGCACAAAAAAGCCCATAAAGACACAAGAGATTTCATATTTCAATTATGAGAATCAATTACAGGTGACCAAGTGATTCTCAAGGAAGGTATTATTCATGTAGTTATGATACTATGCATAATACCTAAGAGTCTCACAGCTTTGTGAGATATTATGTGTTGTGTCCTCAATCCTGAAGATAAGTACCTGTTGTGTTACCTCCTGCAGTCCCTAGCCAGGATCCAAGCCTGCACAAACACACGCAGTACTTGCCTCAGAAACTTGTATGTAATGTAATGTAATGACAAGTCCATAGTACTGTTCCTAGAAACAAATGTAAACACTGGCATGTATTAAGTTGGGGTTAGGTATTTTATGCGAATTAGCTTTGCTTCTTGTTAAAGGAAGTCTTTTTCCTTTCTCCTCATCTTTGCATATTTCATGGAGAGCAGATGCTCTGGGCTTGCGTGCACATTGCTCCTTTCTAACTGGCCTGATCCCAAGCACTCTTGATTTTTATGAAACCACGTCCTTCTCAGTCTCTCCATTACAAGAGTGCTCTTGTCACTTCCTCCCTGTTCAGCACTGGTTAGCCGGGTGCACTTAGCTCCTGCCCCCACCTGTGGAAAGGTTGCCTCTTCATGATCTGCTCTCTCTAAGTCTTGCCCAGGGAATTGTCTCAGGAGCAGAACTGACAAGGCAGCAATGGAAAGGGGGTAGGAACTCCCCTGTGAGGATTTTCCCACAACCCTCTTTCCCAGGATAAAAAAAGAGCATGGATAAAAGTAAATGATGTAATAGCCTTTTCTGCCACAGAGCAGAAAGTATAACTAAACCCCGGGGACAGAGAGGTAATGCTGAAAATACTAATGCCTTAGTGGATTTTTAGGACACCTTGATAAAAATTAGCGGCTAAAAGACTAATGTTGCAGAGTGGAAATGTCAGTGATATGGGGCAAACAAAGTGTAAAGAGAGCAGGTAAGGCACAAACTTGCACTTGAATTAACCAGGCGTGTTGGCCGAATTAATTTCTGTTGTAATTGCATATAAAATATCAGCCCACCTGCTGCTGAATTTGTCGGATATTTCAGATCACCACAGATATGAAAGCAAAGAGATATAATAATGGTTATTACCAAAGAGATTATTAATGGTTAGCATACATGTGAGAGATGTTTTTTAGAGATTTTATTAATATTTAATTTGTGAATTAACAAATAAATCAAAGGTATATAATGCAAAGCATGGAAAAAAATGTTTGTTATTTCTGTTGTAGCTGAGGTACATGTGGCACAGATAGCTTTTACTGTAAATATTATTAATTGTGTCTCTATTATAATATCTAAAAATAATAATCTGGTCACTTTAATTAACGTCTTACCCATAGCCTTAATGGATTAATATACTGTATAACTTTTATACATTTGCACACGAGTTTTATATAGACACGTATATGTGCATATATGTGTGGTAGGCACATATATATTATATTTTTTTTTTCTCCTAGGGAACTGATAAAATGATCATACAAATAGTTTCTTTAATTTTTTTCAAGCAGTTTAAATAGAAGGAAAAGAGGAAGTAGTGATAGAAAGGAAAAAAAAAAGGGTCTGTTTTACATTTCATTTGATTGCTGGGAAATGACAAGTGAAATTTCTGTAGCTAATTAATTTTGTTACAGATGTTTCTAGTTCATACAGCCACATTCTGAGCAGGGGCAATTGCCCTAGTGCCATTGACTTCCCAGTTCCTAGTCCTCAATGAGTCTAATAAATGACTCCAATTTAAACGTGATTAGGAACGATTCCTGCAGTGATACATTCTAAGAATCAAGGAACACATTCAAGATTTCTTAGACTTCTGCAATAACAATGAAGAAAACATTCATCTCATTGTTTGGTAAGCTGGGATCCTTGTCTTGCCTGTGGAAAGAATCTGTGTGGAATTTCTAGGGGTCAACGAAATTCTTTATTTAAATAGGATGATGAGGGATGTAACAGAATGGATACAAGAGCTGTCAGTCTTTGAAGCACAGAATGTCATTTGCACTCATCTTGGTAACCTATTGACAGGCAGCATGGCTCTATGCGCAATTTACACATGTCAATCACAAATTTTTGCAGTACTTTAATGTGAGAATATTTGATCCATAAGTGCCCATGACCCGTGGATTTCTACTAGTACCTAGAATTAAATGTAAATGTTATAAGCATGCTCTGCCTCTATGTATAAATCCCACATCTAAGATTTTAGCAAAGAGTTAATGAAAGGGCACAAATATATCCACCTAGCAGAGGAAGGCATAGGCTAAATTTTAAGTCCACTGGATAGGTATAATGGATTTATAGCTACTGAGTACTTCAAATATACCATCACTTAGAGCTGGTTGTGTCATTTGCTTACACAGTAATGGAAGTAAGAATTATGGGTTTTTGTTCTGCCATCCAAAAAACCTTCCCAGAGTGGATTATATCGAGCTAATGATAACTAACTATATCAAAATAATAATGAGGCAAGTGTCGTGGTTTGACACAGCTAAACGTCAAGCACACAAAATCTGATCTTGCATAAGGGGAAAATAAGGAAATATTGAGGAAAACTATAAAACTGAGAGGCAAAACAGGTTCAGACATACAGCTGCTGTATAAAGAAAAGTTTATTGCTTACAGAATTGATAATAAAAAGGAATAACATGAAATTAAAGCAAAACTCCCCTCTCTACCGAAACTGCACAAGGGAAAAAACAAACATGAGGCTTGGTTNTCTCCATGTACTTCAGATGGGATTAAAGAGACACACAGTTTGTGATATTACAGTTACCACGGCCTGCAGAAAACATTTTTAAGCTACGCGCAAAAACAGCGCCTCCATCTGTTTTCCCCGGCGCCATTTTCAGCTTCGTCCCACGTGACCCACTTTCTCTTTCTCTCTGACCTTGGAGCCGCCATGTTGAAGAGTTGCTTTTCTTGGGGCTTCATCTTGGAGAAAGCCTCTTTCCCTTTATGCTGCTGGCTGCTTGGTGTCTTCTTCAGTTTGGTACAAGCTGTGCTGGCTGCAGAAAGCTCTGCCGGCTCCTGCCGGGTCTGCGCAGGGCCATGTGGAGGGGAAGGGAAGCCCGCCAGTCCCGCGAAGCCGGGCCACTGTTTCTTAGGTGCCTGTTGTTTAAGGCTGATCCCGGATGTCCCCCAGAGCTGGGACAGCTTTTCCCAGTGGCTTTTTGCCCCTGCTGGGGAAGGGGGCCCGGACCGGCCACCCCTCTGCAGGAAGCTGGGACAAAGAAGAAGACTTTCCTGTGCCGCCGTTTATTTAAATATGCAAATCGGCAAAGGGCTATTGGATCAGCAACTTGTCCATCAAATAAGTTTCAACCTACTACAGCAAGACAAGCGCAGGGTTGTGCTGCAAGTGTCCTTAGGAAACCAGTTGTCATCTGGGACGCGCTGAGACCTGGTTTCCTTCAGGATCTGCACTGTTGCACAGCAATGTGTCTGGTAGGTGAGCTGTAGTTTAAACACAGTGATTTACCCGATACCCATCTTGGCCCCTGGTGGAAATAACTAGTGACTCCTTATTAGCTTAAATGGCTCATAAGATGGGCTTGTGTTCAGGTCCTGGATGGTTAATTGCTGAGGAGGTCTATCCTGGCACTCATTCGACACAACAGAGTGGGATGAGCTTGTGCACAGGCTGAAAGGGCCAGCTCATGGAAGGAGATAAGCAGAATTAACTATTCTCAGACTAGTACAAATACTGAAGGTATGCAGAAGATTGTTTCTTTGAAAGTAAAATTGTATTTTGTTTATTCTTGATACTAGCAACACTGAAGATAATCTCAACTCACTCAGCACAAGACTTAAGCAAAATTTTTTAAGGAAGGACGATTCTACTGAAAATGTGTATCTTTTTAGTCCTCTTACTCTGCAATCATCATACATTAGATTACTCAAGAGAGAACTATATGGGTGCTGAGGCAGTAAGGGTGATGCCTCCTGTGCTCTTGTCCCTCTCCTGATCTCTGCCCCTCATCATAGTTGTATTTCATAACGAGATGCTGTGCATTCCTCCAAAGCCATGAAGGAGAAAACGCAGCCTTGGATAAACGCTCCACTTGGTATTAAGCATGATGTGGCAAATCTGGTCACAGAAAGGGAGGCAGAAGAAAATAGAGCTCACTATACCTCCTGAAATAGAGGTTGTCGCGTTATCCCTTGGTGCCTCTCTTTTGTTCACTGCACAGGGCCTCCTGGAAGGACCTTCTCTGAAGAGCCAGGCTGACTTCAAGAGTCCTGCGACCTCCCGGTAAAATCACTGTCCCGTTTAGGGCCGGGCTGGGGGCGGCAGCAGAAGCGTCTGTCACCCGCCGGCGAGCCGCCCGTGGGGACCCGAAGGGGCGCGCAGCCTGCGCTCGGTGGCGCTCGGTGGGGCCCGCCAGGTGGCAGCAGGACCCCACGGGACGGGATGTGCCGGGCCGGGCCGCGGGCTCTGCCCGCCGCCGC